>JBBPCZ010000017.1:3628149-3669017 GCA_037974445.1 Brycinus macrolepidotus | reverse complement strand
TTGCACTATTACTATTTTATTTTATTTTAATTTATCTGTTATAGTTACTTGTTAGTTTTTGTAATAGTTTACTTATTGTTCTGTTTGCACTACTACTATTTTATTTTATTGTTCATTAATATCTTTTTTTTTATTTCCTTCCCCTCCTAGCTCTCTGTCTTATCTTTTCTCCTCTTGCTGAAGTGTGCATGTTTATGACAAAAGAATTTCCCTCGGGATAAATAAAGTTCTTTCTTATTCTTATTCTTCTTATTCTTAGGTGCTATGCACAAAATGCACAAAATCCAGCGTATAAGGAGACAACAAAAGCTCTTGAAATCTAACTTATTTATGCTCATCGTTAAAGAAATAATTTGGTGAAAAAACAACTTCACTTAGTCGATCAGTCAAGACTTGTTTGGTGTCCATATGTTGCTTCTTTAGTTTAGAAATGGAGCTGCGAGGCTAACGTTGCTAATATAACCTAGAAGTCAATAAATACATTTTCCCAAAACTTCTCTCAACATGCTCAGACCATATCCAGCTCTTTATCAGTTTGGCCCAGACTTTTCCATGTGGTTTAGGACTTGCTGTAAGCTAAAAAAATAAACATAACGTCAACGTCAAAGCTGAATACTGCAGGTGGCCTTTTTAGACAACAGGGTCTTTTTTCACCAGTCACCTCAGGAGTCGGGAGTGATGATCTACAATTACCTTTTTTTTGCCAATAACCGTCATAAATAGGGAGGAATCTCCTCTTCAGCCCTGGTGTTGATTGAAATGGCTGTGGCACTGAAGTTTTGTTCACTTTTATAGCTCACAGTACGTTTTATGGAGTCCTAAACCACATCGACAAGTCTGTGCCTTCTTAATGAAGAGCTGTGTGTAGTTTAAGAGGATGTAGGGAAGTGGTGGGAATGGACTTGTGGAAAAGGTTTGGGTGAGTATTCACTTGTGCTTGTTGGCATCTTTAGAATCACAACTCCAGCAAGAACATTTAGATTCCGATCATGTATTGGCTGACCAACTACATAAGCTGAAAACGGTGTAAATTTGGTTCTTTGTTAAAACATTCCTTTATTACTGAATGCTGTTCAGGGCACAGAAAGTTGAAATTGCATTTTTACAAACGTAGCTTCTGCGTCAAGATACGGGTCTCATTTCATCACATAATATTAACTTATTTAAATCTGAGGGGTAGGAGCAGGGGGGAGCATATTTTATGAAACATTTTCCACTTGTGATGCAGCACATTCGGAGAAGTTACAGAGAAGAAGAAGACTGCACGTTATGCTCATTGCTTAGTGGCCTAAAGTGGCACAGTCCAAAAAAAAAGAAAAATAGGTTAAAATGCTAAGCAGTTGCAAGGGGAAAACTGTGTACTGTGGCTGAAAGCATTGTCTAGACTTCAGTCCATCAAGGACAATGCTGGTCACCCACTCCACAGTGTTGTGGTCGATCAGAGAAGTACTTTTAGCCACAGACTCACCAGCATAAAGTGCTCCATTGAACACCACAGAAAACCCTTCCTCCCCACAGATTCTACAACACCTCCCCGGTCACACTCCCACATAATCTGTGCAATAACCTGCTGCTGCACAGATGTGCGATTTCTTATGGTGTGCTAAATCATTATCATTGTGTGCCTTATCTTATTATTGTGTCCCGTTGTTTATTATGTTCAATTGTCTTATGTGCAATATCACTACTTAGTTCACTACTTATGTCACTAATCATGTGCAATAGTTAATGTGCAATATCACTACTTATCTCACGATCACATGCATAACAGCCTGGGTATAGAGAACGATCACTATTTGTGGTAACGTTAACTTGTGTTACTTTGTGTTAGTGTTAACTACTTTAGCAGTATTTTTTCATTTATCTATAGTATTTATATCCACCTCTCTTACTGACCACAGCCTTTTGCGTAAATAGCAGTGTATTTAGTACTAAGCATTTTTAAAGTATTTCTGGAGACTTCTATTTTGACTTGTACTGTATTTTGTATTGTTTTCTATGTGTCTGTGCAGTCGTAGTATAAGCAATTTCCTCCGGGATCAATAAAATTATTCTGATTCTGATTCTGATTCAAACAGCTTTTACATTCATAAACCCGTGTTTGAATACACATGCCATGTGGGACCCTTACTAAAAGCTGTGAGGGGAGTGCATTTGATGTTACCATGAATGTAACCTAGCTGACTGCGTATATATTGCACTGATGCATTCAGATCCATTTACAAATGCATGTTCAACTAACTCGGAATCAGTACAGCTAGATCTGAATATACTCTGCTTACAGACTCTAGTACATTTGTCTTTTACATGCATGGATGGCATCCAGATATGGAACACTTTTTAATGCCTAGTGGCCTAGCATGACCATAGCTTCTCAGTGACTGGTGACTTCTAACAGATATACACACAGTGGCCCGAAAGTAAAAGCTGGTGTTAGTGTTGTGGCTTTGCATGAGTCACTGAGTCAAAGCACCCTGGTTTTATTCCTGATGACAGATTGTACCAGACTCAGTCTCTGGACTGACACAGTAAGCTGTGAATGACAGTCAGTGAGAGAATGAGTTGGATTTAGCTGCTGTTTGGGTGTGCATGTGTTACTCCTCTGCCTAATCCGTTAGCTCAGAAAGAATGCTTAGATGGTGTACATTCACACACAAAGCAGCCACTTTGATTTTTCCTGTTGCAACTTGCCACGCAACATGTTTCAGCATTGTAATGAGGTACACCTGAGTGTGTGCTTGTGTGTCTGTGTGTGTGTGCGTGTGTGAAAGTGTACACTGCAAGCACGTTCCTCATATTGAACATTTTGAGAGTTGACAGTGCAGGTTTGGTTTTCCCCACCTGTGCGGAAAGCCCCCTATTAAGAAAAAAAAAACTCCTCAAAGCTTTATTATGGGAAGGTGAACCATGTACGGTGACTGGGCAGATGAACACAATGCTCAGAGAGACTTAAGAGCACTTAAAATGTTATAGATAGTGAAAACCCTTACTTTTTCCGGTAAGAATTATGGTTGTCCTCGGTCTGCCCTCGCTCTTTAGAGTGTTGAGAGACAACACTGGCTAATCTCTCTAGTCTTGTCAACAGTGAGGCTCTATTCCCTTCATTTCAAACCGTCTGCAGTTCTCATTGTGTCTAACTAGTGCACAAACGTCAGTGTACATTTAAAGCCAAATGTGAATTTTCAATGGTATATTATTGTTTTGTCAAAATGTACTTTTTTCTTCCTTTACAATGGTGGTGATGCGACATCTACAACACAAACATCGAGCCGTTTTATTTGCTATCCCAATGCAGCAGCCAATCTTTAAGTGTCTTCTGAATTTTTATATGTAATGTCGGTAATGATAAAGTACAAGTAAATCTTCTGTTTTATAAAAAATGTAATGGGAACTATTTTGCCTTACAACGCCTCGCAGGTACCTCTGGATTTTAAAAATATGTTTTAGGACAAAACATTCTCAAACTATTCTAAAACAACGTCTCCGGCATCAGACTAAGTATTTGTAACAATAGCATATAATAACTTTCTCTGAAGTAGCTTTTAGGGGCATAAAAATAGGAACGTCTTTGGACGTATGGTTCCTATCGCCACCGCTGCGAATAAATACGACAGTAAGTTTCTGAATGACCACAGCTGAATGACTTTGACTGTAATATTTCATTACGGAGAAATTTCAGTCAATCAGTCAGTCCGAGTTCCCCTCAAACATGAACAAAAGTTAGTTCAGCAATGGCAAATGATATGTTTTCTCTCCATAACCACATGTAGGATAAAATGTATTAATTTACTGAATTCTTCCAACAGTTTAAAGCTTGCGGTGCCACACAGTAGACTCTCCTCAATGGGTGGGAGACCACTCAGTACTGCAGCCTCATAAACTGTGAAATTCTCTACCACAGTCTCTTTATGACAGCACTTCTGTTTCATCTTGTAAAGTAAACTGAACACTTTCCTCTTCACTCAACACGGCACTCGTTTTTCTACCTCAGTGAACAGTGCTTACTTATGCTTGTTTTGTCATTTCTTTTGATCTGTTGTAAAGCAACCTTCGGTTTAAAAAGATTCTGTATCAATAAAAAAAAGAATAAAATAATAATAATAATGAAGATTACTAGTAGTAATAACAATAGTGGCAAAAGTAGCATTATAAAACCATTAAAAAAAAACTCTTGAGGACATTCATCCACCCCTCTTTGCCTTGTTCAACTGCCTCTCCTGTTGTTTTTTAGTCCTCATTTTCCCATTCTCTCTCTCTCTGTCTGTCTGTCTCTCTCTGTCTGTCTGTCTCTCTCTGTCTGTCTGTCTCTCTCTCTCTCTCTCTCTCTCTCTCTCTCTCTCTCTCCCCTCCCCTGTCTAACCGGGAGCATGTCTGACAGGTAACGTTGTCATGGTGTAGACCTGGAGAAGGTGCTCTCTTGCAAGTATGTACTTGTGCCGGTGTTGTCGTCTAGCTAAGGGCATGCCATAATTAGGACAACGTGCGCTTCCCCGTCCTCCGTCCCCTGCACCGTTCACTCTCTCGCTGGTATCCACAAGGGTCGCAGTTCAGGAGAAAGGCTCAGAGGCAGGGCTATCTCAGAAGGAAAAGCAAGAGAAGCGTGACAATGGACGGAGCATGCTGGTGTGAGACTGTAAGGACGTACACCAGCCTGTGATACTGCACTGCCCTGCGTCTGTGTGCTGAAGGGTTTTACTGGATCTAGTTAGAGATAACTGGGGGACCACAGTTCAGGCCATTTGGACAATGTACTATGTGAAAAAGAAGGTAAAGGCCCTGGCGTGTCTGCGAGTGAACTTCTGTTTGCTGGTTCTGACTGGTCTAGAATTATATTCAACGTTAAAGAAACCTCTCCCATCATGCTTTTGTCTCTGTGATGTCATCACCTAGGCTTTCCTTGGCTGCTAACGTCGACGTTTTAGAATGAATTTATCCATTTAGTATGAGTCGCTGGAAACTGTTTAAGGGCTATGTAAACTTTTTACAGTTAAGGTAGCACACTGTATGTTGTTTGACACATGTCTTGCTTAAAAATACTTGTAAATGCATGTGATGATGCAATACCTGCAAAGAGTTCATTGATGTGTGACTATATTGAAGTATTTTTTGCTCACAGTAGCAAACAGACTGGGCAAAACACAATTAATTAATTAATTAATTAACTGTTCTAAAAGAGGTTAGATAGTCTCCACTTGGTAATTTATTAGGGCTTGGTCAGCTGGGTGTGTCAGTGTGTGTGTGTGTGTGTATTGATGATGGAGGGCTATGGAAGGCAATTAGACATCTGACAGATTATGGTTGTGTTTTACAACCCCCGTGCCTGCAGGGGCCATGGCTGCCGCAACTTTAAATCTCAGCGTAACTGGAGCCCAGTGGATGTCTTTCAAACTCCTTAGCCCCCCCCAACTCCTCTTACCTGTTGGCGTTTCACCTCCCTCCTTCGTTTACTTGTGGCTTCACTTCTCCCCCTCCTTCTTTTTACCTGCCATTTACCTGTCTCTCCCTCCTTCTTCTTCTTCTTCTCTCTCTCTCTCTCTCTCTCTCTCTCTCTCTCTCTCTCTCTGTTTGCTCAGTCTCAGTATAGCTTGCTGAGCAGCAGCATGGAGCAGGGATTGGGGAACCGCGCAGCGTCCACCAGCCCATACAGCTCCGAGACTGCCTCCAACGTCCCCACGCCGTCGCCGTACTCGCAGCCCAACTCTACATTTGAGGCCATGTCCCCAGCCCCAGCCATCCCATCCAACACAGACTACCCCGGGCCACACAGCTTCGAGGTGACTTTCCAGCAGTCCAGCACGGCCAAGTCAGCCACTTGGACGGTGAGTGGAGCTCTGTGGAGTTTTTTTTGTTGTTTTTTTTTGGGGGGGGGTGGGTGTTGAGGGAGGGAAGGTTGCTGTTGTATCACGTGAGAGAGAAAGTCTCTCGGTTTGGGCTCTAAGTCCCATCCCGTCTCTTACACAATAATGTTAACTCACTTTTTCGTAATCAGTGAGGTTACAAGTTCGCCCCACGTTATTCCCTTTTTCGCTCACTTGTGTGTGTCTCTCAAATCTATCTAGAACCATGTAGATTTTTTCTTATCGTTTCTAGATAGACAGTGCTTCAAGAATCTTTAGGCGATCGGACAGTAACTCTCCATACTGAGAGACATCAGTCCAGTGTCGTAAATTCTCGAGTGTGTTTTTTTTTTTTTTTAATTAAACTTACGTGAGAGTTGCTCAAGGCAATTTACTCTGTTGATCCACATATACATTTCTTGGATGATGTCCTGGTAAATAACTGCTTTGGAGGTGTTGAAAAACCTGGGTCAAAGAATACAGTTATATCCAAAGGTTTGGGCACCTCGGTTATACATTTAGTTTGTTTTCTAAGTGAAAGAAGGTTAACATCACCATTTTATGGATCACATTTAATTTCTGCAAAGTGTAATGTACTTTGTTAACATATTTGAATAAAAAAAAAAAATTGGCATCTACATAGGTTTGGGCACCCATACAGGGAGTTCTTCAAAAAGACTCCCATTTGGCTGAAACCACAGTCTCGCAACGATGCTTGTAGCCAGCTAACGGTCTTTCTGTTTCTCTTTTCATATTCTTGTAGTTCAGAAACAAGAATTAGTTTAGGATTTAATCACATATTTTAATAACACTTATGTCTGGGGACGATGAGAGCCATTTCAAAACTTTAATCCCTCATTTATGAAAGTAGTTCAAGGTGTATTTTGATCATTATACTGTTGTAATATTCATCTCTTTTTCCTCTTCAGTTCCTTCACTGTCTGTGAGACATTAGCTTCCAGGATTTGGAAGTTGAGCAGAATTATTTATTCCCTCTTTTTCCACAACATTTCTTGTGTCACTTTCTGCCATACAACCTTATAATAGATCCACCTCCATGATTGTAGCCAAGAGTTCAGTTTCTGTTTCATTAAAACCACAGCACTTGATTACAAAATGCATCTGGTAAGTGGTAAGTGCTGTGTTGCATACTTCACACACTGACTTCTATGATGAGATCACAGTTAAGGTTACCCTCTGATGATCCTTCCATGTAGATTATATTTGTGCAACACTGCACAGTAGACTCGCATTACTTTTTCCCATCACAGCCAAATCTTCCTATAGGTCCTTGGCAGTGATGTGGGGGTTTTGCTTTGCATATCTAATCAGTCTTTGAGCAGTTTTTCTGCAGTCCTCTTGTCTTCAACAGTTCTCCTTAACTTCCTTTAGGACAGTGAAAAATACACTGTCTTGCTTTGTAAGAGAAGTTTTGGCTTCAGATACTCTGTCAGCTGCATACAAGAGCCCAAGGCTGTTGAAGGAGAGCACAACACCCTGGGGCTGTTTGAAGTGACACATCATTTATTACGCCCTGGAAGTATCTACACCTGACTCAGATTAACTTCTAACAAATCAAATAAGCTCTGAGACCTTACGAAAAATAACAACAACAAAAAAAAAGAAAGAAAGAATTTAAAATCATTTGACTGAATCAGTGCCCAACAACTTTTGCACATGCTACATTGTATTTATTTATTTATTTATTTATTTATTTATTTATTTTAATATTGAATTGGACAAACAAATGTTAATCATTCATTAATGTAATATTTATGTTTGGTCTAGAAATGAATTAACTTCTTTTTACGTAAAAATCGCATTTTAACTAGGGGTGCCCATAGTTTTGATAGTGCTTATAGTTTTAATAGTGGGGTGCGGTTTTGCATTCGCTTTTATATTGATCAGAAAATGTCTGGAAGTCTTCTTTTCAGTTTCAATATCATTATACTTTCCTTTCAAGATTTAACACCGGACATCTGTCTTAAACAAATCCGAATTCCATTTCAAAGAACATTAAACCAAGAAGTTTGAAAGCGGAGTCTTCTGTGTTTTGCCCAGCATCACTACAAAAAGATTCCTCCGCCTGTCTTGCAGTTGACCCTGCTCAACAGAAGCTGGGGGCCGCCTCTTTCGGCATGGCTTTTAAGTTGTTTGTCAGATTAACTCAAGCATGAGTCCGCTCATTCTCTGTGCGAGTCGGGTTGTAAGGTGATAGCAGCATCGCTGAGGTGAGCAATGCGCCCATCGTTCATCCTGTTGCCACTCTAGACTGTTGCCTCTGGCGCATAACGTTCCGCTTCATTCGCGGGGGTTGCACATGTGTGAAAACGTTCTGTTGTTCACAAATGTTTCCGTGGTTAAGGGTTTATAATCTCACACTTATCAACAGCCACAGGTGAAGGTATAGAGGTGCACGGGAGGCGTGTCTGTTAACCTGAGGACGTGCACTCCAAGAATACGTTTGCCTCTTTAACAAGCAGTGGTCCTTCAGACTAAGTTTAGTCAATAATAATTGTAAAACAAAAAGTTTTGTTTCTAAAGTGCCTTTCCCAAACCCAAGAACACTTTACAGAGTATCAACAAAACGAGCATACAAATAATAAAGTCACAACATATACTACACGGCATCAGGACTAGACAGACACAGAGTCATAACACAAAGAAAAAAATGAAAAAGGAGTATCTCTAAGGTTTTTGAGCAATAAATTCCATAATTTAGCTGCAGCAACACCGAAGGATCTACCTCCCGTAAAGGATAGTCTTTATTTGGGTATTATAAGTACACCAGAGTCTGTGTTTGAAGTTAGAAGTACCAGGCATGGGTCTTGTTGAAGCATTTTATAAATGCTTGTGGATCGGTCTGGGCAGATGCATATATAACAAATATCAAGATATCGGGATTGGTTCACAGTTCCCATATTGATGCATCAATATGATGGTGCAATCAGATGAGGAGTGTTTTGTGCTTTGTTGTGCGCAGATTATAACAGAAATGGCAATGACTCTGGCCATTATGTCAAGAACACGAAGACCCAGCAAAGAGAAAGGTGTCACACATCACACGTCATTTTCTCATTGTCTACGCTTTGGAAAAGTCAGTGGCAAACTGGGTCACACTAGAATTTGATTGAACTTTATTGGTGCACTGCAACATCAGTGTGAAGTGGCTCCACTCTATCTAGAGGCAAATAATGACATCACCAGCGTCACTCATCACTTGAACGTACCCTAAGGTTATCCTGAATTACTGAGCTCCATAAATATTGTCGTAGGAACTTTTCCTTTAAATCCTGGTCTTGCCTTCGCAGTGTCTCAGTATCACTTCAATAGAATGACAGTTGGTTTAAAAACAGCTGTGCTTTCCTCACCAGAGGAAATCAAAATGAAGATCCAGTCTGAACATTCAGGCACATTTACATCCAGCATCTTGACAGACTACCATTCACTGAATCAGTAAGCCTAGTTACCACAGCCTTCTTGACTAGACAGGCCTTGAAAGTCAGATACACCCAACAGAAGTGCCTGTTGACGTTGAAATGTAAAAGTGCATTGTATTCTCTGTGGTTTATAGTATGTCTCTCATTCTGAAGGAAGCATGTTTGATGCAAACAAATTAAGTGCCGGCTTATCTCATGGCATCTATCCTAGACAGGCATGACTGAGCAGTTTGGTACACACACACACACACACACACACACACACACACACACACACACGGTAGTGTAGGAAATACACCTTTCATGTTTAAAATGGCCCTGCATACCTGCTTTAACTGAAGTGTGTCTAAGGCTGTTGTGCTTGGTTTTGTTAGCTGCAGGCAGTACTTAAAGAGAGAACAATGTTAAGTGTCTTGTGGAAAGATGAACTATTATTACTTTGTTGTTTTACAAGACTTGGAAGAAAGATGAGTGAGCAAAAAAATGAGTAGCAGAGTTAAAGTACTCATCATTAAGGTACCCCAGCCTTTTGAATTCTTTTAAACCAAAAAAATCATTCATAAATTCAAAGTGCATTATTTTATGGACATTTTGTTGGTTCTGTTATTTCAATTACAGAATGTGTGAATGGTCCAACATCTTTTGCTCCAATGTATGCCAGCTGGATTCATTTGGATTTCATATATTCATGCAAATATTTACCATTAATTAGTTCATTCTTTGCTCAAGCTTCCTCAGCGGCTTCAGAATGACAGATTCGCTAAAGAGAAAAACAGTGTAGGGTTTTGTTGTCAAACATTGCAACTGTGTAAAAGTTGCATTTATAGCTTATCAATGAGGCCACTAATATGTCAGATTTCTGTAAAAGGAAATTAATTAGTACTATTTTTAGCAGTGCTATTAATCTAATGCATCATGTTGCTGCAATAAAAAACAAAAACATACCTCCTAATGATAACTTTATAAGGGTGCTTCAAAAAATCTGTGATGTTAAAAATTAGTTTTTCAAAATGAATTATTCATTACGCGTTATCGTAATATCATAATAGGCAATGGGCACTTTTAGATGGTATAAAAACAGAAAAGAACTAAACTTAAAAAAGGAACCAAAAATTGAGTTACGTCAGTAACAATAAACAAGTAGGCAGGGATGTGAGACAAACTCCCTCAGCAAAAACACACTTGTCAAAAATGGTTCTATATAGTACCAAAAAAAGTTTCTTTGACTTTGCAACAACAGCGAAATCCTTTAACTACGCAAAAACCTTTATGTGTTCAAATGGTTCCTTGAGTATTCACAGTTCCATATAGAACCTTATTAAAGACCTGCAGTGTACAACAAAGACCCGGGCTTCATTTTTTTACCTTAGACTCAAGACTCTGTTTGTTCATGACTTGAGACTGCTGCTGTTTTGTTGCCAGCAGTAAAATAACAACACTTTCCATAATAGCTGTGCTTTAGATCTGCCACTGTGCAAATGTGCTTTAAAGATGCACACCCTAAATCCCAGCCCACAGACTGTAAAGTCTCTGCACTGTCCATCACTTTTTGCCCTGCACTGAGGCCTACGCTGTATTTGCTCAGTGACATATAGGTAAGCGGCCCTTATAGTATTCCTTCAAAACAGGAGGGACTTGGCTTTTAAGAACCTTCACTTTAGCTTCTAAAAGAAAAGAGATCAAAATTACCAGGGATTACTGCCAAGCTGTGTGGAATGCAAAGTGTCGAATCTCTAATTCAGGGAAGTCCCAGGTTTGAGACAGAGGTTTGCAGGCTGTTGTTATGTGGGATTACTATAGGAGAAGTGAATGACTCACTGTAAGGCAGGCCGGGGGGTTAGAATGTGGCACCGCTACATTTGTGTAGCCGCGGGCAGCAGGAGGAGAGGCATAGGGGCACACTGACTGTGATCTGATCTACCATGAGTTGTGCACCGCTACTTAAGATGCTTCATCCCTCACACATTAACTGTTTGCAGGCCTAGCCCAGGAGCTGTATCATTTTGGAGGGTTCACGTTTATATTTTCCAGGCATTTCCTGAATGTTTCCCCTTTCTAAACTCCTCTTGACTATTTCCAAACAAGTATGTACCATACATACTGATGATGTTAACACAGAGCAGCTTTCAGACACACTGACCATACATTTGCATGAAAGCCCAAATGACCTCTTCTTCACCATTCAGTTGCAGTGTTGAAATTTCTACTCCTGTCCAAGCCTCTTCGGTTCTTTTGTATGAACCTCTGCCATTTTAATGCACCCTTAAAGACCCCTAATGATGCGGCTGCCAAGAATTGAGCAATAGTTTGCCTTTTCCTCATCTCTAAGCATCTCAGCTTTTTTTTCTAATCGCACCAACTTTTAATCCGTTCCTAGAATCTGATCGGATTCTGTTCATCGGCTCCAGCGTGCCGTGATATCACGGGCTGAATCATAAACACAAATTATGTATCACGGTAAGTGATGAGGATGAGGCAGCTTAAATAAGAGCTTTGCTTCAAGCAGACATTCCAGAAGCTCAGAAGCACAAGGTGTCATAAGGGATGAAAATGAGTTCTAACACCCCAGCTTTTCCAGTAAAGACCCCAACACTTTTTTTTTGGATTATTATTGTTGGCGTGTATGCAGGGCAAGTCTAAGCACGCCTCAGGTTTTGGCGTGTTCTAATCCGCCGTTCCCAGCTATTACCCTCCTAGTCAGTCAGCGGGTCCGAACACGCCCCACACCCGCCGCATCCTTCCGCCCCAACAGCACATACACACCTCATCAGAAGGGTTTCACGTATAGTGTGTACAGAAATGAATAGTTAGGTGTCTTCAATGTGTGTCCTATATGGTAGGGTCAGTTCCTTCCTTCTCTCTGTCCTTTTAGCTAGATTTCATATTAACAATTAGGAATCAACTTGGCATATTGGCCATATTGGGTATTGGCCACATGGCAGCCTTTGAATGGCCCATTTCTTACATTTTCCTTATATTTTGTTCCTTTCCTTGACATCTACTTGTGACACATATGTGGTTTTACATACCAAAAACGCTTGATTAATTTGTACATGACCATTTTATTCTTTAGAATTAAAAGTCTGTTTTTGTTACTGTACCTTTAAGTCAAATACATATGTAAATAAGCCCTGTTTTGAGTGGCTGTCCTGAACTGTGCCTCCAAACTAAACTAAACTAAACTAAAACACTCCTTACAACTTCAACATTAAAGAGCAGAGCTAAACCGCTGAAGGCTTAATAGACAGATGAACATCACAAACATCACAAAACCAGTAAATTCAAAATGAATCATTTTTGCAGTTAAATGGATGGACCGTATGGACTGGGAAGTGAACAATAAATTTCTTATGTGCTACATTAGACTCTTTTTAACTTTAAAAAAAAAAAAGAAAAAAGAAACGTGGTTTTCCATGATATGGGCCCATTAAACCAGTGAAACATCAGTATGTATTGTACTACTGCTGTAAGAAAATACTCTGTGTACTTTTAACATGCACATACCAAAACACATGTAGCATATGAAGATCACCAGTTCATCAATCATTCTTCTGTCTTACAGGCTTTCTTCTCTCATGCCATAAGTTTAAGCCTGAGATTCAAAGTCTTCTTACATGGGCTGCTGGAATTGTAATCAAGACAATCACAGGCTGTTGAATATTTTAGAAGTTCAATATTCAAACTTTTTAGTGGAATGCAACTGTTGTTCGTCCTAACCGTGTATGCGTGTTTTAACATGCCTCCTATCCATGGGATCCAAAGCAATCAGCATCCTAAAAATATGGAAATCAGTTCTGCAGCGCCTAGCCTTCAAGCTTTGCCAGTCCACGAAGGAGCAGCTTCAGATGAGTTGGGGCATGTAGATGCTCTCATCTTTGTACAAGCAAATCTGAAAGGATGACTGAAGAATCCATGTGGCTTTACACACTGCAAATCGTGTGAAATAGATCTAGTGACATAGATCCAATGACATGGTGAGAACCAACACTGAGGTCAGATTCTCAGTCAGATTTCCGTTGTAACTTTCACTACTGGCCGACCCTTGGACAGTGTACCCAACTGTCTCTTAACTTGAACACACACAGCTTGTAAGTGTATACTAAAATTGGTTATGCAGTGTAGAGTTTGTACATGATACTGCTTCTGTGGCTGTAGGCAATGGCCTGATTTTTTCTTTGTCATCTACACACTTGAACAGCTTGTCATTCTATTTGAGAGAAAAGAAAACATACCTGTCAGTCCTTTTTTTTTGTGCTGAGATACGCCTAATTTTCTCACAGTGTTCTTGAGGTGGGAAAGCTTTGGTGAAACAACAGGACTACTGATCAGTTCTAAAAGCCAATGTGATTGTATCCATTTATCCATACAATGAAATGTCATTATTAATCATCTTTTGCTTTTTCATACATTATTGGTGCAAACCTTCTGCTGTTAAATACGCCTTAGCTGATAGGAGTTTTGTGACATAGACATAAAAAAATATAAAGGCAAATAGAAAAGAATATAACATTCTTTAAGCTTCTTGGCTTATAAATCCCAGTTGCTCCATAATGGTACCACTGCAGTGAGTTACATACAGCAATATCCGTAGATTGATTAGATATTGCAGCTGAGGGTAATTGAGTAGCATCACTGGATATTTGGGGTATTCCAACACCTGGAGCAAATTGTGTAAATGAATAATTTCCCTTCAAAAATGTCATTTTTCTTTTTTTCAGAATTCTAAAATGTGTTAACTCAATATACTGATCACTGTATTGCTGTCTAATAACATCTGCAAATATCATCGCCTTATCGGAATTTCATCGTTTACACTCGCCTTCAGCCATCAGGGCGAACATGAGTGTGTGAAGCTCCGGGCAGCTTCGGCAAGCTCGCTGGCTTCGAGGGTGGCGTGCCACAACACGCCTATTGGCCTGGCACACACACCATTATCGCCCAGGCTCAAGAGCCTGCCCCAACCTGCACTGGTCCAACGCTTTCTCCTTCATACTCATCATTTTCTGGGATGCACATCCATTTTCTCCCATTCATCTTTACTTGCTTACATTTCCTCTTCTTTCCTCTTTCTCTCTTCTTCAGGTCTTTCTGTTCATAATTTGGAATGATCATTTCAATAGCTTTTCATTGGTTTTTCCACATTTGCATCCCCCCTTTTTACCACAGTATAGTGGGTGCTGCAGCACTAAAGGAGAGATCATTATTCTGCTATCAAACTGAATAGCAGGTTTATCACTCACTGTCTCTATACAGCAGGACTGTATATTTGCAGAGACAGATTAATACCTACTAAGACAATTGTGAATGATGTGAATAAAGGAGGGTGTGTCACAGCTGGGCGTGTTGAGACTCTTCTCACTGCTCACAGCTGCACAGAATGATTTATGCTTGTGTGTGTGTATGTGTGTGTGTGTGCGTGTGTTCTGTCTTCCCATGGTTAACCCTCAAGTAGCCTCAATGTCCAGGCAATCCTTGCATTCGTGTGCCGTGCTTCTAAATACAAATGGTTCATCAAAAGAAAGACTTCTTTTTTACTTACAAGGGCTTTCCGAACTAAAATCAGCATTTAAAATAACATTAAGTATGTTGTATAATAATCTATGGCACAGAATTGCATCCCTCAGCCTCATCAGCTTGACACATTTCACATTTTCGAATTCCTGTTTGTGTTATCCTCCTTCGATGTTCTCTCACTACAATAATCTATGCATCTTGCAAATGTGTCACACAACAATTAGGAACCCCTCCTTATCCCTTTTAAATAGAGACATGCTATTCAGCTTCCTAGAGGTTAACACCAGGACTCAAACACAGATGTATGGGGTCAAAATAGCCTCTATCAGTAAATGAGTATTAAATGAGCAGCAGTGATTTCACTGGTGACACTTTGGAGAGACGCACTGCCTTTAGGCCTCGAGAATTACATGTTTCGTGAGAACTGCATGCAAACAAATGTTTAGGAGCCATTCATGCTCAGGAGGAAGGGGGGTAGAAACGAACTGAACTGAAATAAGATTAGAGTATCAATTCAGAAACTTGTTTTGATTTGCCCTTGGATATTTCTTAGATATGAGCTACTAGGTCCTTAAAGCAACGTTTGGTTTGTCAAGTGTTCATATATCTATACAGAGAAATTATTTAAAGATTTGGCAAAGCACCAGGACTTTTGTGAGTCCTGTACTGTATGGACTGCATACATAGCATTTCCAACAAGCACAATGAAAGAGTATTACTTTACTTTTTTTGGAAGTGCTGTTGCAACCACGACAGTGTTCAATTCACCATTCGTGTTTTTTCAAGTTCCCTGTGCTGACGCACCTAGCATTACAGAATCTGAATCATATTAATTCAAGTCCACACAAAGTCGATTTGTTCCCTTAAGGTTAGATTTTGCTTTCCTCCAGTGAATATTTGAGATGTCTTTATAGTGTTAGACAAGCTCCGACATGCTGTGTGTCTGTGAGTGTATGATGAATTTGTTTCTCTGCTGCCAAAGACCAAAAAAGAAATCATGCAACCCCTGAGTCTGGAATAGGTCTTTCTAAAAAGACTCTGCCTAACTACTATGTTGTCCTAATCATTTACAACTATAAATGCCTACACTAAGCTTCTCTCCAGGAGTACTGTTTGTAGTGTGGATGCTGATTTGTGTAACTATTAGGGCTGGGCACAATAAATAAATAATGTCACGATAAACTTTTCTGAGAAATCACTGCCTGAAGTATCAGGAGGTTGTGGGTTTGAGTCCCAACTAAACTGAGAGTCCAAGAGAGGATAACAGGCCTATAAGAAAACTTAATTAGCAAATCACAGTTAAATGCTAAATGTAAATCATCATACTTACAATTGTGATGCCATTTTTAGTGTGCTACTACATATTTGCTGTTGCATTGGGTGTGTTCCAGGAAAATAAAATATCATTATACACAGTGTGTATTGCAAACATGTTTCCAAGTAACATGATTTTAGAGGTGCATCAATATTGGCTGATGCTGATATCTGATATTGTTCACGTACATATCGGCCAATGGTGATACCGATCAGGGCCGGCGTCAGAGCGGATCTACCAGGCTGGCATCCAACCGACTATGGGGGGCACTATCGATCGTGAACTATATTCATATGGGTGCTGGAGCGTGTGTAGGGGGGGCGTGGCGACTCTCTAGAGGGGGCAATGCCTTCGAATGCCCCCTCTTGACGCCGGCACTGATACCGATGCCGATGCATAAACATGAATAAAATGTAGACTTTTTGACTGAATCTACCTGGATTACTATTATAAAAATACAAATACAAATGTATTTGTAGAGAGTAAAAAATGCAGTAAAATAAATAAACTGCAGATATTATAGTACAGTAACCCAGTTTAATAAATACTTCATCAAAAATTGGTCGGATAAATCAGCCAAATATAAATACCTGTCCGATGCGGAAATATTTTGTAAGCAAATATCTACCTAAACCAATATAATCCAGACTTTATTGTGCATCCTTATATTACTCACCCCTAGTAGCTATAGTCATTTTCCACAGAATACAGCTGCAGAAATATTTTTTCTATTCACTTCTTGATAAATCAATCATTCCTTTAAAGATCAAGTCCTGTGTTTGTTTTGCAGTACTCCCCATTGCTGAAGAAGCTGTACTGTCAGATTGCTAAGACCTGCCCGATTCAGATCAAGTTGGCCTCCGCCCCTCCACACGGCAGCGTGGTACGAGCCATGCCCATCTACAAGAAGGCCGAACACGTGACTGAAGTTGTCAAGCGCTGCCCCAACCATGAGCTTGGACGTGAATTCAATGAAAGTAAATACAGAAGCATTTAATTTATATCCTTATCTCATCTCCTTCATAATAAACACAATTAGGCCTGTTTGTCAAAAAAGGGTCTGTATGGGACTCCACACTTCATAACTACATAACTTGTAACTTCTTGACCAGAACTGCCTGCTGCAACCTCGAAGCTGTGGACACTTCAGATTTGCTAAGAGCAAAGTGGACTTTGAACACTGACCTCTATTTCTTCACCCTTTCCTTCCTGCAACTCCAAATACCTTCCCCTCTTTCTCTCTATCCAGGTCAGTCAGCTCCAGCCAGCCACTTGATAAGAGTGGAGGGGAATAACTTGAGTCAGTATGTGGACGACCCAGTAACGGGCCGACAGAGCGTCCTTGTACCATATGAGTCTCCACAGGTTGGTGTAAACTGCCTTACACACACATACACGCATTTTGTGTAATTTGATGGATTGCACAGTCCTTTGCAGACCTAAGGATACACACATAAAGTAAAGTGGTCCCTTATAGTCATGTGTGAACACACCACAGCACAGCACACAGTGTGAACAATGTGAAATTCTTTCTCTGCATTTAACCCATTCACCAAGTGAAGCAGGGGGCTGCCACCAACGGGACACCCAGGGAGCAGTGTGTGGGGGTGGTACCTCAGTGCTGCAACTGGCAGTCCTGGGATTCAAACCCACAACCTTCTTATCACAGGGGCAACTCCTTAACCACTAGGCCACCAGCTGCCCTAGACACATAGAACATACACAAAAACACACCAAAGGAGCACAGGGACTGATTCAAAAGGCTACACCATTTACACTGAGAAACGCTAATAGCATTCAAATCTAATCTGTTCCACTTTAACCTCATAAAACCAAAAACGCTAAATACCACATATTAGGAATGACCTTTAAATAAATACCTTTAAATTCATTCTCTATAGCTTTTAGCTTCTTGCTATGTGTTTGTGAAGCATGGGTGAAGTGTGTTTGTGAAGCGTGGATGTAGAGACACCCTGCTATCCAAGTCAGACTGAAAGAATCAAAAAGTGGTTAATGACCCAAAACCAAGTGCCACTGCTGCACTTCCTAACTGAGTTCAATCTCATCGGTTCACTCATTGTAACCTGGACAGATGATGCCAGCTTCTGCCATGATCAACTGGAAATGAGCTAAAAACTAAAAAGAGCTAATCCCACAGATCACTACAACATTAAAAAGGGACCCATAACCAAAACAGATGATTACAGAAACATGTGAATATGAAATAAAACATAGGATATTATAGTCACATCATTCATTTTGTTCATCCAGTCATGTGTTATGTCTCAAACTCAGACACTTTCAAACAGGCATTCAGGTAACATTTTTAATATTTGTATGTTGTAGTTTTACAGTGAGTACTTAAGTAAATGTATCTCTGAATAGTATTGGTCGGTTAGCGTGTTAGTATGTTAACTATTGGTCAGCCTATCTTTATAAAAGTGAAAGAGCTTTTAAACTTAAATGTATGTCTGCATACTGGCTTTGATTTACTAGCCCTCTGCTCATAGAGAATTAGTGAAATGCTGCTAAGTTGGCTTCGGGCACAAAAATGAATCGGTTGAATTAATTAGACCTGAAACAATTCAGGGAAACAAACAGTTCTGTAAAATGAATCAAACTTTCCTTTATCAATATATAGATATGTCATTGTGTAAAATACCAAAAAGACACTTTATTCTCAGAACATGATCATATAAGATTAGAAAAAATAATATTACACTCTATTAATCCCTGAAGGAAAATTAGTTCTGGCTTACATACAAGATACACCGTACACATAGTACAACTAAAGTAAGCAAGATAAAAAGACTTTTTATTGAATACTTTAGACATTTAGATACTTTTACATGAGTTTGCAGACATGCTCCAACTAGCCTTAAACAAACCCAGTAATTACAGCCTCAGTAAGCAGTTGCAGTTCAGGTCAGTCACGAGGTCCCCTTTACACCTGGTGAGGACTTTTATGCGTGGCTGTAGGTTTATGTATTGCTGTCACCTAGAGGCAAGAATAAGAACTCCTTTTAGCCTCGTACCCAAACTGGTTAATAGAATGCCCTTCTATATGTGTTTTATGTAGAGCTGTGGAGTAAATAAAGTATTAATGTAGTTAATATAGTTTTTTTTTTATTGTATTTGTAGTTAATCTCTCTCTCTCTCTCTCTCTCTCTCTCTCTCTCTCTCTCTCTCTCTCTCTCTCTCTCTCTAGGTGGGAACAGAGTTCACAACAATTTTATACAATTTCATGTGCAACAGTAGCTGTGTTGGTGGAATGAACCGCAGACCCATCCTCATCATTATTACACTGGAAACAAGAGAGTTAGTAATCATTTCTCTGTCTTTATGTCTGGTATTTATGTCTGTCTGACTGTTCTGTTCTTTATACAGTCTTGAAGCATTATTGCACCGTTTTTTGTGAAATATAACATAATGGAACTTTTTTTTTTCCTTTTTTATACTATTTTAAGACTCCCAGAAAGCACCAGTGGTCACATGGCATAGAAATTCTGCTTAAGGATCTAATCTGCAACTTTATTAACTAACCTGAGCTGAAAAGGAGAACAGGCCTAGAATATGCACACCAGCTTTGTAACAATAATTGCCTCAACCTTAAAAGGACACTCCTGCATTTTTCAGTTGTAGTGCATTCCTCTGTACTTAGAAAAGAGCAGAAAACCTCTTTAATCAGAATTCAGACAGTTCTGAAGACAGTGCCCAGGGAAACTTTGAAAAGATCATAATTACTGCGCATGGTAATCAGCCATACACTACAGGAGCAGCAGGTAGAGATGAGGTTAAAAACACTGGAGTTTTCCATTGAACCGTCATGAACTGATGATCATGTGACTTTCCCTCTTTCTTCCAGCGGTCAAGTGCTGGGACGGCGCTCGTTTGAAGGACGGATATGTGCATGTCCTGGCCGAGACCGCAAAGCAGATGAGGATCACTTCAGAGAGCAGCAGGCACTGAACGAGAGTGTGGCCAAGAACGGCAATGCCAATAAACGCAGTGAGTCAGGCACCCTATTTATACCCTTTAACCTTAAGACTTAATATACAGTAACTCGTGTAAATTACTGTTATGAAACTAATACAAGGAAACTGTCCACTAGGCTCACATAAAAACCAGCGTTAAGAAACAGTTGAAAAAATATCCTAATATCTTTCAGTGATATGTAGTTCATAAGACCATCAAAGGTATTTAGGCAGGGCCACTTTAGGATAACAAACTTTACTGAACAGTTTACATAATTAACTTAATAATCAGCCATCCAGCTTTGCCTTTGTGCTTGGAAACCTTCAACTTACTGAGCTTAATCCAGATCTCATAACTTATAAGATGTCCATAAAAAAGATGACAGTCACAAGATAACCAAAGCCCCCCAAAATAATCAAGCACCCTTGGTCACCCTTGGCTGTTCCATGTTCTTTCAGCTAAAAACATTGCATTCGCATTCAGTTTTCATTATGTACTTTGTCTTAGCCATTTTTCCTGGTATTACAGGGTTTGTATTGGTGTTATGTATATTTTTGTTTCGGCATTATGAGGTTTGTGTGGCTGTTCAAGCTATTTTTGTTACCATGCAAGACTAATATATGTAAATGACCTGCGAAAACTGAAACGGTCAAAGTTTATATACCACATTCCATTCATTTATTCACAAAAAAAAAAACAGTTTTCCATCATATGGGCCCTTAAACTGAACTTCTTTTGGATTTTACAGACTTCCGACAGACCCCACCCAACATTCCAGGCCCTCCCATCAACATTAAGAAAAGGAGACATGGAGAAGAGGAGATGTACTATATCCCGGTGAGTACAGAGATTTACCATAGGACACGCATTACAAGCCCTTTACATAATTCTCTATTATGTTAGTATAATGTCATATATTTATGTTTTTGTCTGCACCAACATGAGACCCCTGTTCGAGGTGTGTTAGAAGTGCCTTGGGAGATCCTGTAATTTCAATTATTACTTGGTTTTATTCAAGCATACATGTTTTTCCATGTGGAGTGAAAGCCTGGACTCATTCAGTAATAGTAGTCTTATTTAAATCGACCTCACACTAATATTTTAACAAAACCTGGTATGAGACATCTGTGCTGTGCTGTTATTGTAAATGAATGTGGCACCTGCCACGTAACACTTACCTGTACATCTAGACTACAGTGTTTCAACGAAGACTATGTTAATGTGGGGAATTCTGAATCAGCCATTACCAAATCAAATTACATTACAAAATCTCCAAAATCTTTGGTAAATGCTATAAATAAACAAATAAATAAACAACAAATTAATTAATATTTATATAGCACCTTTAAAGATCGATTGACAGTTATGATTCACAGAACGCCAGAGAGTAGACAGAGATATTGCAAAAAATGTTTATAGAAAACTATGTTTACATTTTTTATAGTTCTTTGTGAAGTTTTTCTTTGTATTTTCTTTTAAATGGTTTGCTGTTCTCTTTTTTATCTTGATATATGTTTTGGGGATCTTGTGCAGGTACGAGGCAGGGAGAACTTTGATCTCCTTATGAAGATAAAGGACAGCTTAGAGTTAGTGGAACTGGTGCCACAGCAGTTAGTAGACTCCTACAGGCAGCAGCAACAGCAGCTACTGCATAGACAGTAAGTATACACACACACAGCCATACTACACAGCTGAGCTATTCATCCTCAAGCACATCTGCACATCTCAAGGTCATTTTGTAGGTCAGGTGCCATAATGTATTAGTCTAAAGTATAAGTCTAAATCAGCCAATAAATGCTAACATTTCTTGAATAATTTGTGGTCTATTTTTCCGACTTAGCCCTAATGCATTATTATAATGTACCTTGAACTTTTGTATTTTTGTATGATTGGCTAAATTCCTACTTGTGTGAGTCACTAACACCACCTCAGTTATCATGAGTGTACCTGTACCTCTAATCCAATGTCCCACACAGATTCAAAATCCAAATTCTGCCAGAAAACAAAAGCCTGCACTCACACACATTAACTTATGCATTCTGTTCCCTTTTCCTTTTCATCGTGCGATTCCTAGGGGTCACGTGACCTCTCCGTCTTCCTATGGGACACCACTGAACAACATGAATAAAGTCCATGGAAACATCAGTAAGCTTCCCTCAGTCAACCAAATAGTGACCCACCAGACACAGCAGAGCGCAGGGCCCTCCAGCATGGCACACATGGGTAAGACTGTGTACATGTGTTCATAGTGTACAGTTCTGTTTCTTTTTATATTATGCAGGGGGTCCTCGGGTTACGACACAGTTCCGTTCCTACGACAGTGACATAACCCGAATTTTGGTGTAAGATGGAACACACCCTAGCCTAAGTCACTTACCTATCCTAACACAGTTGTAAAATTATGATCTAGATTCTAGAACATATGAACACAACTAAGCCACAGAAAAACACCGTGTTACTGCGTATTCTTCTGCCGTGCGCAACCAAACTAGTTCGCCCACGTAGTCCGTAAGTACGACACTAACGGCGTAAGCCGAAACACTCGCCTCAATTTTTTTACGTTTTTATGGGAGTGAGCGTCATAAACTTGAAACGTCATATGTCTTAACCCGAGGACCCTCTGTATTGTTATATTGTATAGTTTTTATAGGTTATGCTGCTTCTATTTTCTTCTCTTGTACTGTCAACTTTGCTGCTGTAACAATGCAGGTTTTCCACCCATGAGACTAATAAAGAGTTATCAAATCTTATCTTATCTTATCTTATCTGAAGCTGCCTCAGTACCGCCAGTCAGAAGAATCTGCTAGAATTTCAGATCTGTAGCTTATATGTGCCGTGTGAATCTATACAATGGATGGTGGCTATATTTGTGTCTTCCAGACAGCTCATGTGCAAATTGGTGTGAGTGAGAATGAATGAAAAGTAAATGTTTGTTCATGTTATATCTATATCTTTGTACCCTGTAGGTGCAAACATGCTGGGCAGCCACCACATGCAGACAAATGGCGATGTAAACGGAGCACATCCGGCCCAGTCTATGGTCTCCGCATCTCACTGCACCCCTCCTCCACCCTACAACCCAGACCCCAGCCTCGTCAGGTACTTCACCCTGCAGTAGCACGGCAATCTCACACGGGCACACACATACATGTAAAACACTGTAATGGCCGTGATTCAGGTAAACCTTTCTCTGCAGACATAGAAGGCTTAAGCTGTAAACAGTCATTCAAACTGTTGGGCCAAAACATGTCTGTTTCCATTCACAGTTACAAGCACTGTATTTGTCCTTGTGTCTGTTGTCGTATTTGTAATGTCATTTTCGCAAGCGAGCCTTGCCATTGTGGAGAACTCCACCACAGAAAGCTGTCTGTGAAGCAAAAGGAAGGAAGATTGATTTTGTCTTCAAAACCAGTCCTTTCTGTTTACTGTTTTTGTACATAAGATCTGACATCTTTTTTTTCTGCTGGTCAGAAAAAAGTGTTAATTCAAAAGAAATCACATGCTCACACTCTGAGAGGTTTCTTGTGGAGTACTGATATGGAAACAATTTGATGTTCCCAGGCTTTGAATATGCTTTTGACTATAGCAAGCCAATATACTGAGAATTCATTAAAATTACGTTGTTTTTTACTTCTTTTCATGCATGATGTATAAATGCTGTGCTGTGTTCTATACATCCAAGTCTAAATTAATGCACCACATTGTTCGCATTAGATTTAACTAGGGTCACAGTAACATGTGGACAGTGTCCACACTTTTATGAAAGTCACCCCTTTTTAATAGCAACTTTTTTGTGCAGCTTACCCCAAAATTAAACTGTTAGTGCTACTCTGACATAATATATTGACAAGAGCATTTTTTTAGAAAATACGTTTTTTTCCATGTCTAATAACAATGCACTGTTTTGCAATTTATTTGTCCCTCCATCAAGATTATTTTCCTTTGCCATTGCACTTTGTATTCTTCATGTATCCCTGGTAAATTAAAGGTAAAGTCCGCACACATGGCAAAGCATCAGTTTTTTATTTTTCTTCCTGACCAGTTTAGAAGATAAAGTTTTGCTCTAGTTGTGAATTAAAATTTCAAAAGTAATTTGGAAGTTCTTCATTTAAAGCATTATTTAATTTAAAGAGATGCAACAAGCAGATGTTACGTCACAGGTGCGGCGTCTACCTTTAAAATATTTGTGTTAAAATATTCATGACCCATTCCTGTTTTGCAATATCTACACATTTCAGTGTTTTTGACTGTATGTAGCGTTTTCACACTTTCCTGTATTTATAATAAAAGTCTGAATGCTTTAAAAAAAGTTGTTATGAATCATTAATGTAGCAGCATGCACTTGATTCACTTATGTTTGATTCGATAAATTCACATTCATACTTTGTAAGCTACGTTTTGAAAAAAAAACAATGTTGACTATTATTACTGTTGACTGTGTTTTAGCTGCATGTATCAGTTAGAAATGTGAAGAGGGCACAGCGCAATCATTGGAAGGACTACATTTATACATATACATCTGTAACTTACTGCTATAACTTATTCTGTAGGTTAAAATACTGCTTTGGTCTGCTTACAATGTTCTCCATGGACAAATCTATAATTCCCAGGATGCAGCCCCTTGGTCTTAGTGGGATTCCTTTTTTCTCTGAACAGTTTCTTAACCAGCCTGGGCTGCCAAAACTGCATTGACTACTTCACATCGCAGGGCCTCCAGAGCATCTACCATCTGCAGACCCTCTCCATGGAGGTAAAGAAAAGGAGACTCTCAGTTATCAGTACACTGGATGGTTTATTAGTAGATCTTGCCTCCACTGGCTGACATGAGTTGAAAAGTGTTTAGTAATACCACAAAACCTGAGTGGAAGCTAACACATTTACATTTACCCCTCAGGACCTTGGGGCTCTTAAGATACCGGAGCAGTTCCGCTTGGCCATCTGGAGGGGCCTCCAGGACATGAAGCAAAGTCATGACTATGGACAGCAGCTCATCCGTTCCAGCAGTAACATGGCTACCATGGCCATCGGCCCCAGTGGGGAGCTGCAGAGGCAGCGAGTCATGGAGGCCGTGCATTTCCGTGTGCGTCACACCATCACCATCCCCAATCGCGGTGGGCCTGCAGGGGGCGAAGAGTGGGCAGACTTTGGTTTCGACATGCCAGACTGTAAGACCCGCAAGCACTCCATCAAGGAGGAGTTTGCTGAGGGTGACGTACATTGAGACATACATTTCCTCACAGAGACACTGACGCATTTTGTTGTTTCTGACTATGTCATACTCTGTTGCCCCCGAGACTGAAATGGACAGTTATTTGTTGGTTTCAATGTCAATATAGCTGTTGTTTTTTTTATTTCTTTTCGTGTTTTCACTTTCACAGGGTACTAACACATGCACAATGCAACCAAAAGACCTCCCAGACCGTCTGTAAAGAGCAATGTTGTGGGGAAGGGGAGAGAACCTTTAAACTGCAACCTTCATGAGCAAATTAGAAGAACAGTAACTAACCAGTCCCATTCGTACATGACGTTGATGGTTTGTTAGGTATATGTACATTCAGTAGTCATCATTCTGCCTCATTAAACATGCCTGATTCAACTCAGTTTAATCAGTTAATTAGCAAAGCCTTCATGACTTAAATTTAGACTATTAGAAGTGGGGGGAAACATTAATCTCTGCAGAGACGTGGCCTGGATGGAACCTAATTTGACAACCCTGTGTTTAGTTTTTGACCACAGGGCCACTGTGGCCTGAATATTTTTGGTTGACTGACTGTTCTCAGCTCAGCAGCGAGACTGAGGTGATTAAAAATCAATAGTAATCAATGTCATTACTCTTGGTGTCACTGCTGCAGTTGGAATGATTCACAAAATCTGGTCAGCAGTGGTCCTATGGTGGTCCATTTTCAGTGATAGACAAGTTGAGGGTGGCTGGTAAATTGGACAGCATTTGGATTATAGACGAGTTACAGCTCAGTAAACTTACAAAGTGAATGTATGTGTACCTGATAAAATGACCAGTGAGTGTAGGTACAAGGTGTTGCCTAATAAACTGGCAAACTATATTCAAAATATGACACTGTAGTTAATAATTCACATAAAGTGATGTAAAAAAAATAAAAATAGTTAAGGTGACTGTATAACAAAAGAGGCTTCCTTCATATGCATGACTCAGAAACCATTTTTGACCTAAAAAAAGAACAGACATAAAGCAAAAACACATAAATGATTCTGACTCACAGGTATAACGCATCACTGACACCACAATGATCCAGTTCAGCTGAATTTTACAGTAAAATATCTTTAATTACAATTACACAACTGTGTCGTAAATAGTTTTTACACTGAAAGTATTTTTTGAAAATATCTCTAACATCACAAAAATTCAAGCCAATTCAGCTGGACGTCATCACAAGAAAGAAATCCATGACGCAAGAATTGTATTCGTAGGGGGCACCTTGTACTCGAATCCTTGTATGAATCCTAGTATTAAGTGTTATGTTGTTAGCTCCGCTTTAAATGTATATTATAAGATACTGGAAAATTAAAGGGGTTTTGAAATGCATTTAAATCAGCAACACTTAAAACACGTCCCCAGTTCTGTGGTATTAGCCTTGCAGGACAAGGTTTTATTTATCATGCCAAATTGTTCTAATTTGTTTGCTGTATCAGTTTGTGTGTTGGTTGTAATTGTTTTAATTGGCTGTACAACACTGGAGCAATACCAGTATATAGATAGTATCACACCTATATTGACCACAGCCCGGCTACAAATATGTTTTGGGGAAAATAGTGCTATATGCTTTCATTTATCATGTTTCATGCTGGATTAAGTATAACTTTGTTACACTGTTGTTTACATTTACTTAGAATGTTATGTTGATATAAACAGATATTCCACCAGTGGACCTAAATTTAGGTGAAGCAGGGAAACATCATGTCACACACTTTTGAAAAATCCCATTTTGTTCTGATTTAGATCATGATAATGGATGATTCTAGCTAGAAGACTGTATTAGTAGCAAATACTTGTCCGAATTAAATTAATTTATGTGCTCATTCGTGAAAAGTTGAAATAGAAATGACCTCCCCAACTCTGTCAAATGATGACCTCAGATTCCCTGGTTAGCCTGTTTCACTAATGGGTGTAATAAGTGTAGCAGTTCACCGTGGTCAAAGGGTTTTGGAATTGGCGATGGCTAGAGTCCATATACTGAAGCACTTTATTGCTTTTGTATATTGTAAACAATGTAATATTTGGATTGATTGTGATCAGTATTATGTCATGTCAGTCATAACAGATTTTATGAATGTTTTAAACTTGACACGTGTTTTTTTTTTTTTTACTTAAACAGTGATGTCCGTTTTTTTTTGTTTATATCCACATTTATGGAACATAATGTTTATGTTTGAATTCTGTAAGGTGTTTTTTTTATGAAAATTAAAGTGTGTATTTTAGAAATTGTCAAATAATTGAGAATACTGTTATCACAATGCACAAAACATAACTCAGGCCACTCCTGTAAAATCAGACAGAACAGGAATTTAAAAAGCCACATCAGACCCTTTGGATGTCTCACATGTGTTGAATTGGAGTTCTTGTCATGATTCAGCGGCACTAACTAGTTGGGGCAAGAGCAGTAAGTAGGCTGGTGCTGCTTACTGTGTGTGTGTGTGTCTGTGTGTGTGTGTGTGTGTGTGTGTGGTGGGGTTTGCAGACATTTTTGCAGTTGTTGTAATGTAATGTAAAGTTAGTGCTAATACATTCAGTTAATGTTTTACCCTGACGCTAATACACATTTAAGGATTAAACAATGTCAAACGACAGTCCTCTCCAATAACCAGTTCCTAACATTACAGGATTTATCAAAAAATATCACAAACCATGCCTCCTGTCAGATTTTCTCGTCAATATTCTGTATTTTTGCAAGTCAGTTCTACTGCTTATGTCCATGTTGGATGCAAGACGCCATGCTCCCACTGTACTTGCTGGACCATTTTTGTTTGTTTTGGCTGTTACAATAGCAAAAGCACAAAATAGACTAATATTCTAAACACTAAAGGGAGCAATAAATGACTTGGCATAAAGAGAGCAAGTCACTGTACGCCCGCTGGGCGACGTCACTTCATTAGGTATACTCACCTTGTATCTATATTCATTCTCCATTTTATCAGTTCCACTGTGCTTCTATGTGCATTGTTTTACACACTGTAGTCCATCTGTGTTTCTCTACATCATTTGTCACCCCCCTTTACCCGCTTTATTAATGGCCAGGACCCCACAGGACCACCAGTGAGCAGGCTTTATTTGGGTGGTGGATCATTCTCAACACAGCACTGACAGCACATGGTAGAGACGTGTTAGTGTGTGTGAGTGTGAGTGTGTGTGTGTGTGTGTGTGTGTGTCCTGGTCACTGGTAAAGGGGGGCTTGCAAATGATACAGAGAAACAGATTAGCTCTAATCTGTCATTGTAAACTACAAAGGGCACCTACATGCCAAGTGGAGCTGATAAAATGGACAGTGAGTGCAGATGCAAGGTAGGTGTACCTGAAGTGGCTCTTTGTTTTATATTATCAAGATATTTGAAGACATTGTCAAGGTACATAATTAACGTCATTTTGTTTCCGAGAGAGCAAGCCCACAAATGCCACATTGAAAATGCTATCAGTTTTACATTTCAAATATTTTGAAAAATCAGTTCTTGCAATCCTGACAGATGCTTTTTTTTGGGAATGGATCTTAACATGACAATATCGAAGTATTTTCTTTATTTAGTAAGGCAAATATCCATCCTTACGTTAAATCTAATTTGTCTTTGATGCTGAAGTGCTAAAAAGTAAACAATGTAGCAAATAAATGTGTAGGGCAGAAACCTTTTTAAGCTCTCTATCTCTACCCCCCACCAACACACATACACACGCACACACACACACACACACATTTTGCTGTAAGGTGAAGAATGAATAAGTTGGCTTGGCCAAATTCATGAGGTATAGGCTCACATAAACATACATGAACATTGTCACAATAAATAAATAAATAAATAAAGGAGAACAACATGAACTGAAACTGACTGTGAAATTATGTAAATGAAATATAAGTACAAGAAATATAAGTGTCAGAACATTTGACACTTCTTATTTTTCAGAACATTTTCACAGACTACACAAGATCTTTAAAAACATGCTAGAGACATAGTTCAGTGCTGATGGACTGGACTGGTTTGGACTTTTTTTTCTGGATTTTTGTTGTCATCAGAACAGCACCTCAAAAAGAAGAGCGGCCTCCTAAGAAAGTTCCTGTATTGATGCGTGACTAATGCAGTCTGCTATTTCCACTGCACTTCTAAAGGGGACTCAGTACTTGAGAAGGGCTCGTACTTTTTTTATTCTTACTTATACTGTTTCTGATAGCATGTTTACATACTTGAGTTATGGTTTCATTGCAGCAGCAATACTCGGATGTGGGTTTAGGCCACATTACTCAAATACATAGTGGTGGCATTCATTGTGATTCACAGTGGCGTGACGACCTGAGATTGAAAGTGAAAGTGACTCATGGACCACTGAACTGAACATATTTTAACTAAGAAAAAGTTAGTTAAAATGTGAACATGTGAACAGCTTCCTACACAAAATATATATAATTCTTTCAGGATTTAGCGTTCACTCTTGGCCTTTATTATGGCTTCCATTCTTTGCATGAGACCGTCTATACATAATTGTATAGATCGATAGATAGATAGATAGATAGATAGATAAATATTTTAATGGAATGTAATGTGTATTTGTTGCTGAAAAACTACAAAAAGAAAAAAAACACCTTCTATGAATGTAGTTATGCTCACTGTATTTTTGCATCTTTTAGAAATAGGTTTCAGATTTCTTTTTCTCCATAATGACTTATATAAAAATAAATATGGATTTTTTTCCACCACCGATTTAATTTTAATGCCGAGGCTTTCAGCATATCATTTGGTGCCCACTGTAGAAATGACAAACAATTCTGCTGTTTTCTTATGTTCGCAAGGAGACGTTTAAATGGATCAATATATCAGAGGCTGGTACAAAAGTACTGGGACACACCTCTTAATTATTGAATTCAGGTGGCCCCTTACTTCCAGTGAAGGACAATCTTAATACTTCTGCATACCGAGACATTTTGGACAACGCCATGCTTCTACAGTTTGGGGAAGAACCTTTTCTATTCCAGCATGACGATGCCCCAGTGTACAATGCAAGGTCCATAAAGACATGGTTGGATGGAAGAACTTGACTGACCCTCACAGAGCCCTGACCTCAACCCCATCCAACACTATTTTGAATGAACTGGAACGGCCAGGCCTCCATGTCTGACATCAGTGCCTGACCTGATAAATGCTCTACAGAATGAATCTGCACAAATTCACACAGAAACACTCCAAAATCTTGTGGAAAGCTGTTATAGCTGTAAAAAAAAAAAGGGGGGGGGGTTGCAGGTCCATATTAAAGTCTATGTATTTGAATGCAATGTCATTAAAGTCCCTGTTGGGGTAATGGGCAGGCGTCCCAATACTTTTGTCCATCTCATGTGTGTTTCAGGGGTTGGTATCAGGCAGCCCTGCTGAGAGTGCGTCCGAAGGTCTCTGAGCTCCATTGCTCTGGTCTGTGTATGTGCTGAGTTGAGGAAGCTCTGACGTGTTCTGAGCGGAGCGGCAGGAGAGAGAGAGACGCAGCGGCTCGCCGGGTAAGATAAGGTATTGCTACCGCCGCGACTCTCTTTTAGAATGTGAGTAAAGCTTCTAACGAGCCCTGTGTGTTTTATACGGAATGGGATGTTTTAATGAGACGTTCTCCCTCTAAACAGAGAACGTTCCTGACTCTTCTGGCTATTCTCGAACGTTTCTCATATCCATTCCAATCGGAAGTGAGTTGTCCAGTTTTTTTCTAAGCTCTCTGGTCTTTGTAGTTCTTCTCCGGCACCTCTCCACGCACACAATCCTCTAAAGAACTACATTCGACGTGTATCGGTTTGCGCGAATCAAGCCTCTCTGTGCTCTTGTGTACACTGGGACTTGTAGTTCCGTAACGAGTGGTTGAGGATGTTCGAGGATAACCGGCGAACTACATTTCCCAGCATGCACTGTTTAGCAGTACAAAGCAAAAAAAAAAACGCACCTTGGTTAGAGCTATGTGGCTAAGTAGCTAAGGAATGTTAGCGAGCTCTTTTACATAGATAAGCTGCTGGTATATAGAAGCTGGGGTTTAAATGTAAAAATAGAAACGAAGTAGGGTTGTGTTCTTCGCGACTGGTAGATAAAACAGCTCGGATGGGCTGTATTTTGACAGTAATGTAGCTAGCAGCGTAGCTTAGCTCAGCTCAGTTGCTAATACCACAAAATACTCACAGGAGCCTCCTGGGCTGAGCTGCAGAACATACCTTGAATAGTAGCTCGATAATTTTATCAAATAAGCCAAATATACTCACTGACACGTAGGTTATAACCTCAGGACTTATCTTGTATTACCAAAGAGCTAGTCACTGGTTTGCTCACTTTCCTTTTTTTCTTTACCCTAAACATTAACCAGCCCAGGTTAGCTTCTCTAGCTAGTTACAGATTACCAAAATCAGCTTCAGCAATCGATAAACTAAATGATAGCTTTGTGAGAGAGTGAGTAGCTAGGATAGGTCGTGATTTGGGACTCCATTCATTTTTCTTCTGTTCTTTGTATGTAGGTGAGTACGTTTTGTATGAAATGTCCCTACATGGGGGCGGCTGTTGACCTAGTCGTTACGGAGTTGCCCCTGCGATCAGAAGGTCGTGGGTTCGAGTCCCATGACTGCTGGTGGCGCCACTGAGGTACCCTTGAGCAAGGTCCTGTCCCAACACACTGCTCCCCGGACACTGTGTTCCTGGCTGCCCGCTGCTTCACTTGATGAATGGATTAAATATAGAGAATGAATTTCACACTGTCCACACTGTCTCCAGTGCTGTGTTCATGTATGACAAATAGTCACTTTACACATCTTTGCTTTTTTGGAGTTAGCTGGGCCATAAAACTGTTTGGTGTTACTGGAACTGGAAGTTCGTGCCTCCTTATTTCAGTCATGTAATAGGAATTAAAGTAGCATAGAAAGAATAACACATCAGTTATGTTGTTCAGACGTTGTTCAGTCAAAACAAATGTTAATTGGACGTTCTGGTTGGACTCATCCATCGACTGTCCATAAACCTGTGGACAGGCCTTGCATTTCTGTCTGTCTTGGCAGAAAAAAAAATGTTTTGTTTGTCTTAAAGCTTTTGCATGTAGCTCTATGTTCACAAATTGACAAAGTAAAGGTGTTCATTCATTCTGCAGTGGTACGAGTCATTCATTAATTTGCCTGATGTGCTTATGTTCAGACAGTATGTCAGAAGGAGACAGCTCTGGTGAATCCATCCATGGGAGACCATCAGTCATTGGAAGCTTCTTTACACGTATTGGGCAGGTGAGGCCTCCATTCTGTACTGAAAAATGCGGGTGTAGATGGTTAACTTCATAGCTCTGATGTTAGTCAGTTATGAAGTCAAAGCTGTCTTGATAGTAGATTATGTTTTACGTTTGGGGCAAATATTTGTGAAGCACAGTTACATGGTATTTTTGTTTCTGACATATGCTGAGGTGAAATAGACAGGTGAAAAAACATACTGTCACTTTACAAAAAAGAATCAAATTAAAACTGAATACAAATTATTTTTATATGAGGTTTCACACACTGCACTCCGTCAAACAGGACTAATTGTGTACTTAATTAATATTTAATTTTAGTTTATCTTTAAGCTCTGATGATATCCACAGTATGGTTAGAATGGCTTATTGTGGCAAGTTGTGGCATTATTTATTGATAACGATAAATATTAATTGTCCAGCCTTACTGTAAGCAGTAGGGGTTTTTTAAGTCACATTCCTTTTGTGAATAGGATGTCCGTGTTTTTGTGTCTGTTGTAGATTTACCAGTCATGGTTGGACAAATCTACTCCATTTTCAGCAGTCCGATGGGCAGTCACTCTTATCCTTACAGCCATATACATGATCAGAGTGTATATACTACAGGTAAGAGGGACCTTGTAACTTATCTGTACTTTGATTGTGTCATTACATTTTTATTGTCTTGCCACAGCTTCACTGTACACTCTTTTGAGGTGGTTGCCCCCTTTGTTTTCTTTGTCTTGTGTGTATAGATGGAAATTATGCTGTAGTTCAGTGTTTACATTCAGCAGACGTTTTTAAGATAACCTGTAATTTTTTTTTAAACATATACTTAAGAAACGAAATAAACATATTATTTCTGCCTCTTTGTCTCCTGTTTTCAGGGGTGGTATATAGTCACATATGCTCTTGGAATCTACCATCTCAATTTGTTCATTGCTTTTCTCTCGCCAAAAGTGGACCCTTCACTGCTGGATGATCCAGGTTAGTTCAAGGTGGCTCAGGCTCGCTGTGCTTCTTAGTAACCTGACCTGTTTAAACAGCGGAGAGTAGTAATAAGCCAGTGTTCAGTTATTAGGTGTTTATTTCTGTAACGTTATTTTGAATGGTCATAATGTAAGTTCCCTCTGACTGTGAATTAAATCCATAATGTCATCATTCCTCTACATAATCAACCTATAAGCAGGCTTTAGCCTGGAACACGGTGTACGTTACCTAGTTTTGCTTAGTCTTTTCTTTGCAACACATAGGAAGAGAACAGTAATAGGGATAATGGTTCTACACATATTGGGGCATCTCATCAAGCCAGCAAATGTTAGGAATACAAAGGTTTAGATACAAACTTTCTGAAGTGGCCATTATTTTGTAGAATGTGTGGGGTGCTGTTGAACTGCTACATTGGCAGCATGATTTGTTTGAGTGTTCATTGTAAGTGGCTCTTGATCTTTCCATCATTAAGCACACAGTATGATAATTAGACTTCTAGCTCGTATGGAGTAACTCAGAATAGTGCAAGACACAGATATGTCCCCAGATAGCAAGTTTTTAGTAAAACTAAAAAAAAAAATGTTTTTAAATAACTAAATGGGCCAATAAAGTGCACAATATTCACATTCCTCGTGCCTTAGTTGGGAAACCCTGTAGCTCTGTAGGAGTATTTGGTTCTGTATCCTATCTGAGACTTCAGTTACACTTTTGAAGGTTACTCTGTACAACTGACATACAAAGTTATCATTCAGAGATAACTTAAAATTCCTTTTACTCCCTGATACTGATTTGCGTCATTTTTTTTATTAGAATCAGTTGCATGCTGCCAAAGTCGACTGTGTGCGCTACACTATTTCTGTGTTTTAACAGTCTTTGCTTGACAGAGAAAGACAATATTTTTGAAAAATGTGGCAGTAGTGAATCTGGTTAAAATGTTAGAGACACTTACATACATGTGTGGTATTTGAAGAGTTTGTAGATCCTTTGACATACTTATGTCATTTTAATCAGTAATTTTTGCCATAGGTTTTGTGTGTAAAAACTAATCACAAAAAATGTTCTCTTTGGCATTTGTTGCGTGTGTTTACAGACCTAAAGAGCAGCGTATGCAGTAAAGATATTCTGGATAAAGTTAAAAGATTGTCTGGACCCATAATGGGCCAGTGAGAGACACCAGATGGTCGGATATACTGTATTTGTCCGGTTATATTCACTGTTTAGGTGGCAGCGCTTGTTGAAAACACTGCATTTATTTAATTTGTCTTCTTTTTTTTCCCCTCGGATTATTTGGCCTCTCACACTAGATGAGGGTCCATCACTACCTACGAAGCAGAATGAGGAGTTCCGGCCATTCATTAGGAGGTTGCCAGAATTCAAATTCTGGTGAGGTTTTTTTTTTTTTTTTTTTTTACAGTAGACTACTGTACATTTTCATTTCTGCTATTTATCAGTAAAGAATTGCTTATACGGTACTGTGCAAAAGTCTGAGAAAAATAATATTTAAAAGCTGTTTAGCTGGTCAGTGACAGACTTAAATATTACATTGTACTGGAAATTTTAGTGATTGTGGTGGTCTTGCAAGCCACATCTGTAAAGATTCCTGCTGTGTGCCATTCCTAATGCAGAATATCAGGAAAGTGAACAGTATTAGGCACTTGCTTATAAAAGTATCTGTGAAGACTGACAGGACCTGCGTAATACCAAGTTAGGCTTAAGAGCAGAAATTGTTTGGTCATGTTTGGGGGAGGTGGGGCAGGGGGGGTCGACTACTGTACATTTTCGTTTCTGCTGTTTATCAGTAAAGAATTGCTTATACAGTACTGTGCAAAAGTCTGAGAAAAATCATATTTAAAAGCTGTTTAGCTGGTCAGTAAGCTGTAAGCTTAGAATAAATACAAATAACATTAAGACCGTAAATAGTGATTTTATGTATGTGAGTGTGTTAGCTTATTTATTTCCAGAGCTCTTGTGGAAGCCCAGTATTATTTGTAGTTACCATCAGATACCTGGCTTTGATTAGTCAATACTTCACTAGGTTAAATCGGGTGTGTCGATCAAGGAATTTCACAAATCTAAGCAATTGGCTGGAGGCATCGAGGAGAAATCAGGAACCAAACCTGTGTTTTAACCAGTGCAAAAATATCTACTTTTTGGAAAATCTTGATGCTTTTCCTGCTTTCTTGTTTGCATTTATTCTAATGTTAGCTTGTGTTTTTACTGACAGAAAGACACTGTAGAGATAAATAGCTTTAAAGAATTTGCATAGGTGCCTAAGACTTCTGCACCATACTGTATGCTTAGAATCAACACAGTGTGTATGTGCAGTTTTCAGGGCTGCTCTTACATGAGCTTTTGGTCTTGGCTCCAATGTAAAATATGTAATTATGTAAAAATCTATAAACACGGGCATGGTTCCATTGTCAAAACGTCCATTAATATCTGGTGCAGTGCGAGTATATATAACTTTTTGATCAGTTGATCAGGGGCAAAGTATTGATCATTTAAAAAGTCGATTTTTGTGGTCTAGTCACCCCTGTAATATATGGGGAGAGACGGTCAAGTCGCCTTTAGAATGTGTGTTGGAGAGTGAGTCTGTGACGTCACAACCAAGGCAGCCGCAAAGCGACAGAACGGCAAGAAACAAATGCGTAGCAAAATACACAGCAGACTCATAAACAGACACTCAGGTCAGTTATAAAAAAAAGACGTGTCGCTGTTTGTTGTAGTTTAATTAAAAATAATCAGCCTGGGAACCCGGCTACGCGTTCAGCCGTCCTTAACCCTAAATGGCTTGGTAAGAGCCTGTGAGTTCACACCCCGCGGTGGTGCAGTACTAAAGCGCCGGATACCGAATCGGAAGATTGCAAGTTCGAACCCATAGTGCAAGTACTTTTTTTTTTTTTTTTTTTTTTTTTTTAAAAACACAAACTTTTGAGGAGCGTGCAATGTATTAGTCTCATCATTTCCCCAGTTCAAATGTGTTTGATTTACTGTTTAAGTGACAGACTTAAATATTACATTGTACTGGAAATTTTAGTGATTGTGGTGGTCTTGCAAGCCACATCTGCAAAGATTCCTGCTGTGTGCCATTCCTAATGCAGAATATCAGGAAAGTGAACAGTATTAGGCACTTGCTTATAAAAGTATCTGTGAAGACTGACAGGACCTGCGTAATACCAAGTTAGGCTTAAGAGCAGAAATTGTTCGGTCATGTATAACAGGCACCAGGTTTTCCCCCATAGTGCTTTCCATTTTGTTTTACATGAGTACAAACTTAACGTGAAACTGAGGGCACAGACTCATTTGCAACCTGGACAACGTGCAGCAACAGCAGCAACTTATTTCCTTTCTGTGTTGGCTGCAGTCCATAAACGAGACAGTACTAGCATGCTTTGTGGCTTTTGACAGTGATGTCTCGATTTAAAAAAAAAAGAAGCTCAGTTTCGATTCAATCTCAGGATCTAAGATAAGATAAGATAAACCTTTATTAGTCCCACAAGTGGGAAATTTGCACTGTCATGGCAGAAAGTGGACAGTACAAAGGTAAGAGCAGCGAAAATTAAAAAACAATAGAATAGAATAAAATCTGTTATGACCTTAGAGAACAACGTAGCTATTTTCTTTAGACTTTTCCATATATACATTTCTGTGTTAACAGTTGGGTGCTCTATTAAATATCATTTGAATTAACACATTTTTCTTTCCAGTAGTATTAGCCTACAGCCACTATATCAGTTGTCTTCAGAGACCCACAGATTCTCCACATTTTTGCTCCAACCTGATGCATTTTGTATTTGGTAGGAGCAAAACGTGGATAGTCTGGGAGGCCCTGAAGACAAGGTGGAAGACCACTCCTCTAAACTGACACTTTGGTTCAGTCCAGGGGTGTGTGAAGACCACTGCTCTAAATTGATATTGTAGATCAGTTGTAATACCACGTCCCTCCACAAGATGGCCCCATTAACCCATTAATTGTTTGTACTGGTTGTCATTTCAGGCATTCTGCCACAAAAGGCATCGTCATCGCTATGATTTGCACATTCTTTGAAGCCTTCAATGTGCCAGTGTTCTGGCCCATCCTTGTAATGTACTTCATCATGCTCTTCTGCATCACCATGAAGCGTCAGATCAAGGTTTGTCATTTACATTCACCATATTCTTAATGAACTCCAGACCACTTTTAGACTGACCATGGGGCTGTTTTGAGACTTTATACCCAGAAGGTAATGTATGGATAAGGTGTTTATCTGTAGTATTATTTAATACCCCAGCATTTTGTGTATTTGTGTAGTTGTTCATTTAGACTGTATTTTATATTGTTCTTGTCTCTTTGTGACTGTGCAGTTGTAAGCAGTTTCCTCTGGGGTCAATAAAGTTTTCTGATTCTGATTAAACATGAAGTTTTGCTATATTCCCTGACATATTAATCCTTAATGCCTCATGATCATTTGTCTTTCTGTCCACAGCATATGGTCAAGTATAGGTACCTGCCCTTCACACATGGGAAGAGGACATACAGAGGCAAGGAAGACACAGGGAAAACTTTTGCTAGTTAAAACCCCCCCCTCCTGAAATTAAAGTTGTTAATGAAGAATGGTGCGTGCAGGGGTTGAAATAGTTTCTTTTTTTTTTTTTCTTTTTTTTTTTTTGGTGGGGAGAAACTAGGCTTATTGGAAAAGAGTTTTGATCCATGATGACAGTGTTGGGTGTAGTCTGAATGGGGTTTTTATGACAGGATTCATGCTGCCTTCAGTGAGTTTGTCTTTACAAGATTCATATGAGGTTTATGGATGATTGCAGTGCCTATTTTGCCTTCTGTACACAGACTCAGTTTGATAATGCAGAAAAACTGGGCACATTCAGGCTCTATGTTAAGATAATGCTCGCAAGTTTTGTTTGCATTCTTCCCCAAGCGTTCAGGAACTTGAGCACCTCATTGTTCATCCTTACTGTTCTTAGCTAATATCTCCCCTGTATGAGTATTCGTATCCCAAGACTGTCACCAGTATCACTGTTATTAGTGGTTAATTGAAGTCCTTCATTGAAAGCAAACGAGAGATGCTCCCATATTGATACTTGCTTTTAGCTTAATACTTCAGCATCCAGAAATTTGAGTTCTCCAACTGGATGACTTGTGCTTAGCATTCTTTATTCCAGTGAATTGATCATTTATACCAAGGGAGACAGCTTCAGTATTCAGATTGATCTGTGGATAAGGAAGACACTAGTGAACAGCTAGGATCTGTAGCGCCTGCTCAGTAGTAACTTGCCATGTGTGAATATGACTTTGCCTTCTTTCCTAAGTGTGCCGTAGCCTTCTGTAGGTTTAATTTTGTATATAGTTTGTCCCTCGTAACATCAGTCCTAGCAGTTTGTAATTTATCCTTAAATAGTTCTTTAAACCTTCCCCTGATCTTGAGCACATTGTACATTTGACGTTAACACAGAGCTTCATTCCAATGTTAGACTCAATAGATCTGGTTGTACATTTATAATGGTTTAATAATGATTGAATCATTCCAAACAAAACTTTTTTCTCTCTCTTTCTCTTTTCTTTTGCAGAGGAAACATAAGAACGTTGAATGCATGTATGCTTTAAAATGTAAGAAATGGATGGAGAGGGTTGAGACTTTGTGGATTTTTTATTTTATTTTTTTTTTAATGTACCTTCTGGGTCCTAACAACTAATGTAGGTTTTTGGTATCCAGGGAGTGATTTTTTTTGCAATCAGCACTGTAGGTGAGGATCAAAACATTTTTCCTATTAATGTGCATCATTTTATGGGGGTTTATATATATGTATATTTTAAAAGGTATATTGAGATTATTTTGGATGTTTGTTTTTTTTTTTTTTTCTTTAAACAGTTGATTCCTGGTGTTAAATTCATCTATTGACATTAAATGCATAAATTGGATACTAGATCTGTAAAATTCTCATTGAAGGCATTGCATGTTTTTGGTTTACTTGTGCTGCTGTTCCAAAAAAAAAAGGAAAAAAAAGATTTTAATAACTTACAGTGTAAATTTTTCACTCCAAATGCTATTAAAATACCGTGTCCCTTCACATACTGTACCAAGCTCTTTGTCTGAGTGTTGTATGCATATACTTTGTCATAAGCTAACTTAAGAAAGTGTGTTACATGCCATTGTAGGTGAGGTTGTTTACTGTTGGTCAGTAAGTGTTGCTACTCTGAAACCAAGTCTTTTGGCTTAAGTGTCAGTGACCAGGTAAAAATGAATTAATCTTCAGTTTTGATTTTGGAGGTAGAGGGGTGGTCACGTTTGGTCTTCAGTAGGTATAGGGTGGTAGTAGCCTAGTGGGTAAAACACTTGCCTGTGAACTCGAGGACCACAAAGTTGCAGGTTCGAACCCCCACTTTCTACCATTGTGTCTTTGGGCAAGACACGTAACCCTCAGTTGCTCCAGGGGGACTGTCCCTGTAACTAATGATTGTAAGTCGCTCTGGGTAAGAGTGTCTTGCCAAATGCCCCTCTTTAACCTTTATGTCTAGAAGACATGGAGGCGGGTCAGCATCACTTCATGCCCCCTAAACTCATTTAGCTCTCACCAGCATTGGAAAGCCACTCCAGTGTTTTTATTTTTGTCTCAGCTCTAGGTCAGGGCCACGAATCTGCATGTAGTTAGTGTGGCTACAGTTTTTTATTCCAACCAAGCAGAAACTCAAAAGTACTTGATTGTACTAGTTTTAGTTCAGGTGTAACTCTGCAGCCACACTGGCCCTTCACAGATAAGATGCCTGATCTAGATTCACGCATTTTGTTTTTTTCCATCTTTCCTTTCACGTAAGCAATCACAGGCAGTGGCTCTGTTTTATCTGCCTTTATTAGAATTGACCAGCTGTCACAATCTGATCTGAGCTCGAGGATAAAGTTGCCAAACGGGCCAACCATCAATGAGTGGCCTTGATGGAAAGGCCTTCTAGAATTACAGCTAAATAAATAAATTAAATTTCTGTGAATTCTTAATGGTTTTCAATGCCGTTTCACTGCTTTGGCTCTTAATAAAACGCTGATAACACGAGCCTTGCTCTCTCACCTACAGCCTCTCTTTCTCTCTGTTACTGCTAGATGCGGTTCAGTCACATACAGTGAGCTCCTTAATTTGAAACTTCTGGAAGAGGTTGGTTAAAAAAAGAGGTTATAGTTAGCTCACAATATGAGGACAATCTCATCTTTAACTATATTCAGTCTATTGGCATCCGTGCGTTTATTACTTTATTTCCAGCATAACAGTGAGTCTTGAGTAATGCATTATCAGTGGTGGAGGAAGTACTGAAGCTTAGTACTTAAGTAAAAGTACAAATATCCTGCAAAATATGTACTCAAGTAAAA
>JBBPCZ010000017.1:3583003-3596086 GCA_037974445.1 Brycinus macrolepidotus | reverse complement strand
GTATATATATAGGTTGGGTGTGTGTGTGTATATATATATATATATATATATATATATATATATATATATATACATACATACATACATACATACACACACACACACATATATACATACATATATATATATAGTGATACATATAAGTGATGAGTGCCCTCCCTTATATATTCTTCAAAAAACTAAACTAAACTCCCATACCGTGCACCAGGCGCTTCATCTCACTGTACCGAGCCCACAGGTAGGATTTCTGGTCCACCTTCAGGGCTGTGGATGAGAAGGAGCGTCCGGACACGTTCAGCGGGTCCTCCGGGCGTGTTTTGCTCCCGAGTTGGTGTCGGGATGCTGGGGATGCTGGTGGTCCTGCAGGAGGAGGGGTGCCTGAGCACAGTCCGTCTCTACACCTCTCCTCCGGGGCGCAGGAGGAACACAGCGCTGCTCTCCTGTCGGAGGAGGGTCTGCCTTTCCTGGGCAGCGGAGGAGTCCTGCTCCCGCCCTGCCACAGAGAGCGTCCGAGCCCCCCGACCCTCTGGAGAGACATTTTACACCATTTATTTCATCATTTAGACCTGCAGAGCTGAACTTCTGCTGAGAAAAATCAAAACAGACCTTCGTAAGTTCCACACACAGCCTCCGGAGGATGGGATGAGGGGCGTGTCAGTGAGTGGGCGGGAGCAAAAGGTCATTTCCTATTGGTCAATGGTGCCACCAATCACAGACGTCAGCCCTGCTTAGTGCCGTCGACCAATAGGAAACGACTTTTCGCTCCCGCCCACCAAGAGGGATTTAGACACCTGCCACTCTGAATCTGTCTGTACTCTGATACTACCTGAATAATCACTTTAAACACTTCATTTAAAAAACGAAAAAAACTTTGCAATTAGAGTAACAACCTCTTTAATTGTGGTTTGATGTGAAATTCTCAGTTCTGGACAGAGATCCACATTACTAGATGTTTAATACCTAAAGTTACTGTATGAAATGGTTATGATGCCCAAAGCATTGTTTTGCAAGTTGTTTTGTTTCATACATTGTGTACAACACTCATGGTGCAGGGCCCTTCCTCTTCTCCTTTGGACACAAAAACAATCCTAAAGTACAATTGTATTCAGATTTATCATACTTTGACCGTCACTTACATATACAAAAATGGCTATTTTAGCGTTGTGACCCCTGGTTCCCAGCCCCAGAGTAATAAACCTGAGTCATGGAGAACTGAAGCGGCCCACACAGTTCCCACGCCTTTGTGTTCACAACTGTGGGTAATTCAACACCCACCATCACTGAAAACCATCGGATAATGATAACAAAATAATTTCCCATTTGGACTCCTGACTTGTGTTTTCCTTTTTTTAAAAAACAGTGAAATAAGCGTTGCTGAAGCATTAAAATAATTGAAAAATGAAATATTAGGGTTTAGTACAACATAACATGAGGCTACATGCTTTATCTATCATGTTTTCTTCACAAGTTGGAGATATTAACACACTTTAAAGCTCCACTTATCAAAAAGGTTGTGTAGTAACTTTTTTTTTTACACTATGAGTGTGTGAGCAACAAAGAATTTGAATTTGGCAAGTTTGTTTGTTTTTTTTTTTTTCAGGTACCATTTTACATCAAAATACTTTTGTTCACATAGCAGTACAGACAGAATTTTCAGAAAATCAGGTAATATCCCATTTAATTTATACTTAACTTCATTTTACAGCAGCTAACGACCAGTGGCAATAAAACAATACAACACAATGACATTTTAATAACTTTATTCTTATACTACACTTATTTCACAAAAAAAAGGCTGGGACTGGCATACGAAATGTTTTTAAAAGGAGTTCCTCAGTGACAAACTGTATCAAAGCCAACCAGAGGGTTAAAAAGGATCGAGAAGAATTTAAAAGGTCAGAACAGGCAAAAATTTCAGACTGAGGTAAGACATGAAGACCAAAGAACCTCTGTAACTTACAATGTTCTTTTTTTATATGGAGTCCTTTCAATAAAGACTCTGCCATGACAAATATTCTGCAAGGATCACAACACTGTCTTCACACAGTAATAATGCAGGCCAACTACAACCACTCCACATATGTAGTTTTCTTTTTCCTTTTTTTTTTTTTTTTTTTTAAACACTTATTAGCATGCTGCTGACCAACCTGCATGGCTGCAAGCTAGCAGGTCTTTACATGTGCTGACTACAAATCACAGTTCCCACACATCCATTCCACAAGTTCACTGCTCTGACAAGAACAGTGACACTTTTAATTTGCTATGACCTACAATTTTTGCCAGAAACGTTATCAGGTACAGATAAACCGGGAAATGGGGCGATCAGTGACTGCACAGAAAAGCACAAACTTCAACTTATGATTGAAATTTTGTGTATTAAAAAAAAACTACACAATTAAATAAATTATTGCATCAAGTACCTCCTGAAAAAAGTATTTCTCTCAACAATAATCCACCCAACAAACACTATAAGGCACCAATTTTAGATTCTGATTTGCTCTCCGTGATGTGTTCCCTTTAGCGTAAACTAGTGCCTTATTGCTTTGAGAAATGTCAACAGTGTTACTTAAATAACTTAAAAAGAACGAACATGGCTTTGTCCCATACTTGTAACAGAGAATATCATTAGATACAGTGCTTTGTACTTAACCCTGTGTTGAAGATTTAAAAAAAAAACTGGCAGTATTTTTGACTGGACAACCTTGACTGGTTATTTTTTTATGCTTGGTCTGGTTAGCAGCAAGATCTCCATACCTCAGCATAGACAACAGCTACTGATTTAGCTACTGATTACTTTGCTTTAGCACCCCCTCACTGTATCTGAGGCACAGAGGATGAAACGGGTTTGAGGGTCATGCTGTCCCAGGACACAAAAAGGTCATCTTTAAGTGAACGCAGATGAAGGCTAATCAGCAGGTCTCGGTCCAAAAGTCTGAAGGACAATGTATTGGGTGCAACGCATTATTGAGAACGAGGACATGACAGGGGAATGTAGCATATGAACATTTTGAACATACCTAAGCTTTGCCCTTACTGTACTGTAGAACTGGTCAGTTCTGTTATTAAACCATGATAGTTTAAATATAGCAAGTTTCATATCCATTTCTATCACACGCAAGCCTAACTGAACATGTTAACAGTAGATGAGGACATCACAGAAACAGTCAATCACATGCAGCCGGTTTTAAATCACACATTGGTCTTGAAGTGTTTTTTGGTTTCTGGTTCAATGACCATGAGAGACTGAAGGCAAACTGTGAAACTTGCCTTCCTCTTGAAACCCCCATCATGAAATGAGATGAGGCTCTGGACAGCTTTCAGTTCCTCAAAGCTGCACAACACATGAGCTAACAAACCAGAGAGTGAAAGAGAGAGCAGAGAGGAAAGAAAGGAAAAATCTAGAGAGAAAAAAGAGGAAAGTGAGGTAGAAGCCCAGACAGGTAAAAAAAAGAACAAAGAATTTGCCACAATAATAGTAAGATAAGAGCAGATGAGAAAAAGAGATAAGAGGGAAAAAACAAACAGAACATTAGACTTACAACTTTTTTTATGTTAGTGATTGGAACATAAAAAAAAAAAAGATAGAGATGGAGAGTAAGAAAGAGAGAAGCCCAATGTGTTGTGGTCTGTGATGAAGTGGATGTCAGGTCAGGTCTGGAGGGTTAAGGGTGTTTCTGAGCTGGGCATGAACACGGTCCACACACACTGGAGTAGGACAGGAGGGGTGGTGGAGCGCTTTCACCGCTGCAAAACAGGCCGAAAGACACAATCAATCACATGTAATCATTCATTCACTGGAAACAATGATTGCAAAGACAGACAGTGATGAACAAAACAATGAGACATTCAGGGTATTAGGAGTGCTGAAAGGATTCAGCGCAATTACAGCAAGTAATACTTCAGTTTCAGATGTTGGTGGATGGACATATAATAAGGATTTTCTGAAGGTACTGGGGTTTCTGAAAAAGAATAAAAAATGTCGACATTTCCTGTGATTTTTTTCCTTTTTGCTTCTAGGCAACTAATGTATTTCATCAAAGAATGCTCCAGACTGTTTCAGCTTAATCTCTATTACTTGTTTGATAATGCTTGCCCCTGCACTTCTATTTTAAGTGTTTAAAGTCAACATGTTTTCTGTCCTTTCACAAGTACAGGGAAACACGTTGAAATTGTCTGTGGTCACTGACCACACCACACACACATGCGGGCAAACAGAGATCAGGCTGAAAAACGCTTCAGTGCTTCCTTAACTAATGTACAGTTCTGCTAGGCTAATTGCTCTCCTGTGCTGTGGAATCAATGGCAGTGGATGCTTTATTTCTGTATTGTGTTCTGGTAATGTCTCATGTGGTCGTAATGTTTCCAAGTTATTATAATTTGAATATGCAAATGATTATTTAATATGTTTATGTTCAGGTCTGTTGGTACGGTTTGGCTCTGAACTTCGTCTGGTGTGTGTTGCTCTGCGCGTTGTGTCTACACCTGCGTGACGTTTCCTGCGTACATCCTGTTGCCTTCCAGTCCCGTGGTGTGGATTAGAGAACACATCTTCCATATTACTAAAACTGGAGCCTGATCGAGTTTCAACTCTAGATGATGTCGCACTACTAGAGACTGAAGATTTACGGTTCTTGCTAATCTGACCATTAGAAGATGCTACACTGCAGCTTCTTAGAGGTGGCGGAGACTTAGATGAAGAGGCGGACGCTACAGCTGTACTCTGAAAACGGTTTACACTAGTTGCCTCCATGGAACGTGATTTGGAGATGTTGGACTGCTTTTTGAAAATCAAATGCTCAGCAGTGGATTTTGAATGAGATCTTAGGACATTCTCTTCCATTTTGACTCTGCTTTTTTTCTCTGACTTTGTGGAAACTCCTGTGTTCAATCTCGAGGAAATACTTTCTGTTGATCGTGAAGAGGAAGGCATGGGGCTGCCTGCTGGTAAAGATGCACGCCGCACCTTGATAAAGGTATTATTGCGACATGGCGCAGACACTTTGATGTTTTTTGCCTGTGCATCAGCAACCTTGGGCTGCCGTGAAAGTATTGCAAAAGGCCCCAAACCACCTGCCGTGTCGTCTAACGAGCGTGACGAACCTGATCCCCGGCTACGAACAAACGTTGCATCGCGAGCGAGACCAACAGACACCAGACTCTGTGTGGAAGCGGATGGTAAAGGCTCATTGGAAAAAGATGACGATGAGGAAGAGGAGGAAGTGTGTCTTACAGGACTGCCATGGAGGCTGCGTGAGAGCACCCTCAAATGGCCACTCATGGTTTGAGGGCCAGAAGAGGATACCATCACGGGGCTGGCACGCGGGCTGCTCCTCATTGGACTCCGTGGTGCTCGACCCGATTTGGTGCCCAGCTGCTTGGTGCGGGAGCGTCGTGGGCTGCCCCCGTTGCTGTGGGAGACCAAGGGAGCCTCCAGGTCCTCTAGTCGCTGCGTCAAGGCCAGCTTCTGCTGGATAGCCATACGGAGAAGGGAGTTGAGTGTCTTCTTCTCGTCCTCTGCAGCAGCCAGTTGCCTTTGCATCTCATCTAACTGAGTGACATACTGGTCACATCTGAGGGAGAAAGAAAAGAGGCATAAAAGGAAAGAAACATATTTAGCACTGAAACACATTAGCATACTTAAATATTGAGAGTTGGCAATCAAGAATTGGTTACCAACAAACATTGTATCTTGAAAGACAAAAGAAGGCCAACTGCAAGAAATGGTAATTGCTCTGGTTGCCCACATGGGTGCGCCATACACAAACCTAATACTAAAAAAGTGACTGGGATAAGATGGCCAATGAATTCAAATTTGCTATTTCTATGTCAAGACTGTGGATTCTATTTGTTGTTCTTACCACCTACTATCACCTTTTCAGGAGTGAAGCCATTACTGACAAAACAAGATGTCTGTATGTACCTTCTGAAGTGTGTCAGCCCACATGATACAAGACCAACATGATTAAAAGGGATGATATTTGATTTCTAAAGTCACAATCTAATATTCTGCCCAACACACAGCTCAATGTACTCTCCAAACTACAAAAGACAACACAGTCTTCTAACCCTATAATACTTGTTCCACAGAGTGGATAACTCCTCCAATGTTGCTTTAATGGCTCCTTTCCTACTACTTACACAACATATACACACTCACACACACATAGACCTCTGAAGTCATTCTGTATTTGGTGTCATGCTCATTTTAGGAAATAAAAAAATAAATAGCATTTCTGTGGGGAAAAAAAAAACATTTGGCTATGGCTACATGCAAGCCAACGCTGCCTGAATAAACATCATCAGACTGGCAACAGACCCCCAACCCCCCCGTGTAAACCAGTAAGTTAAGTTGCGTTGGCAGCAGTAACAAGTAGTTTGGGAAGCCAGTGTTGGTATACAACAGTGTCAAAATTTAACAGTATACTTGCAACGTAATTTGAGTGTTAGCTTGCTTATAGAATGTATGTAGCATTCATTTTTGATACCCTAATGAATCTGGAAGTCGAAATCTAGACGCAGTAAGGTGGAGTTGGACACAGGACAGTACGTCCACTAGGACTAGATGTTAAGATCCCTTGATGACCATCACTGTATGGCGATTTCCTCATAGATACGGTTGGAGGTGACCTCATGGGTTTTCATCTGGCGGTGCTCTGCCTCCAGTACGACACATCATCAGTTGTGTACCCCGGGGTCATTGGGTGTTTCGGCCTTTTATCACAATACACCCTCGCCCAAGGATGGCCCACCGCATGCTGATCAGACCTGGGTGTGTGCCGCGCTGGAGGCTCCACGAGTAGCCCAGACTGTCACCTTCCTCTTCAGCCACAGCCGGTTGGAGGTGGGCTGCTTCTTATGGTGGTATCTGTGAGCTCCTTAACAGTCTTCTGCTGAGCCTGTCCTCTGACTCCAGCCTCTTTCAGTAGCCTTGTGGTGGAACTAGCTACAAAGCCCCTGCAGCCCACCTCCACTGGCCGCACAAACACTTTCCAGCCCCCGTCCTCAACAAAAGATCTTTGTTTACCACAGGACATGACAAAAGATCAACACACAAACAAAAAAACCCACAAAGAGAAAACTGGCTTATACTGGGGGTTGGGCATGGGCACATGGGCATGATGCAGACTACAACACAACGCAGCATCAGATGTCTAGATACATCTAATGGTCTCTTTCGGCCTTGTAGGTGTACGGTTAAAACTGTGGCTCTATAGATCTTTCTCCTTTCACTATTTGTGATATTTTGACTGCTCTATATACTTTATACTGCTCTATAACAAGAAGTGATACTGAGGCACTTAAAAACTATAGTATATGGTCCTGATAAAATGGCCAATAGGTGCAAGTACAAGTAAGGTGTACCTAATAACCTGGGAACCCATGGTAAATCCAACAGATTTATTCTTTACCTGTTACATAATAAGTCTTTTCCATCAGGACACTGTTCCGACATGATCTTTGATCCTTCTACTTATTGCCATGGGGGTCAGGTGGCCTCATGTGTACACAACAGGGCAGGAACCGTGCCTGTTAAGCTGCACGTGCAATTATAATCTGATTATCCAGGTCTTTAGAAAGAGCCATGTGAAAGCTATGCCTGCCTAATCTCTGCTGCTTCCCAGACTTTACCTCACCTCTGCTATCTCACTCTCTTTTCCCTCCTGTTTGACAAGAGTGTGCAAAAGTGCAGTTTTTGTAAAAAGGGAGCACCCTGTACCTGCTGGCAAACATGACCCGTAATGAAGAAAAGGTAGCTGCGTCTTCCTTCAGAGCTTTCAGTTCATTCCTCAGCTTCACCATGGTCTCAGACACCATGCTTTTCTCCGTCTCATACTTAGTCTTCAGGTTGCTCAGGGCCAACTCTGCTGTCTGAAACCAAAGGAATCATCATGTTACCCTGCCCGATAAAGGGTACAGTTCCATCCACAACAAGAGAAATACTTGAAATACTAAAATGTTTTATCAGTGTTTGTTAAACACAGGTGCAACTGGATAAGCAATGTTTTTGGAACTCCTTGACTCAAATATCTGACTTAACCAGATTGTCTGCTCCAAGCAGTAACATCAGGAAAGAAAAATATTTAACAGTGGAGCAGTTTGATTTCACACTACATTCAGAGGAGCTTAATTGCATTTTAAGGCTGATAAAATGTAAGTAAGCTCCTCTGAGAGAAGATGAGAAAAACGTGCAACTGCTAAAGGCTGTGAGAGATTTTTGGATGAGCACTTCAGCCCTGTGACAGAAGAAGGTCAGACATAGCTGGAGAGAAAAGCATGGAGACTGGCATAACACGACACCACAGAAAAAGATTTCAACTGCTAATAACATTTACTATGTAGATATCATACTATGTAGATATAAATGGGTTTAAGGGCTTGAAACTGTATTATTCCTCATTAAACAAACCATTTTGAAAACTTTTAGGGGAAAATTAATCCCTGAATTGCATATGAAATGCTGAATGTATATTCTGATGAAAACCACTACCTACACCTCTCAGGTGTAAAAGGCAAGCGGATATTAAATATATAGCCTCCACTTTAATTCAAAACTCTTATGCTTTAGTCATGTCCACAACAAGAAAGAAAATCAAATCAACAAACTGCCATCATGAATTAGAACCTGTTCTAAAGCTTATTAGAGAAATCAATATTCCTCTGTAGCCTAATGTCTCCGTGGAGTTTAACAGCTGATCAAAGCTCAGAGTGCTGCTCCAGATAAAAACATTCGCACAAAGGGAAAGATCCATGATCAGTCTCTGGATCAGTGAACAAAAGAGGAGGCTTGACAGTGCACCTTGATTTAAAAAAAAAAAAAAAGGCCATGCAGCGTAAAACCTGTAAAACAAGCTGTCTTACGCTCCACTGATTTAGCTCAAGGCAATGACTTTCCAATCACCTCAACAAAAGCTATAATGGAAAGCAAAAGAGTGCTTACTAAACACTTTTTGTAAAGAACAAAACAACATATCAGGTTTCAATGACCAGTGGAGGTCAGTGTGAAAGGATCAGGTGTAGTAAAAAGTTTCATTTAAAACATCTGTGCATCCACTGCCTGTAGGATTGCAGTCTGCATCAATGTCTAGCTGTTTACTTTAGCAAAGTGTTAAAGTAAAACAGCTACATTGCTTTATACCACTGTGTTCAAAGCTGTTAATGCCTACTCTATAAGCATGACTCAAAACTTATCATATTAGCATACATTTTCTGTACCTGTTTGTTTGCCTTTAGGACAGTTCTGAGTGTGGCGATCTGTTCTCTCTTCGTGCTTAGAAGAGATTTGAGCTTCAGCACCTCCTCAAGCAATGCCTCTGCATCACGGTCAGATTCAGTGAGGCTCCCAACTGACGGGGAAGGCAAGGTGCCACGCTGCCTGCAAAGGTCCACAGCCACCTGGAAAAAACCCACATTCATTTTTATAAAGGTGACAATTTGATCAGTACAGGCATCTGGTAATGAGGTAGTGCTATGACTGGTACTGTAACAGTTTGGCAGAACAAAAATAGTGGACTTTAGGGATAGGGATTTATAAATGATTCCAAAATGATTCGTTTTTTCTGTTCAACTCCCCAAAAAGCTGCTTAACGGCTTTCTTGAAACTAGACATTTTCCTACTAGGATTAAGCATTAAAGGGTTCACCACTGAGACCTTCCTTTATTTCAAGTTTACCATAAAAGGGTGATTCAGGACACACTTGCTTTGGTATTCCAAATACCCACTTAAGTGACCAGTATTATTAAAGCATTCAAAAAAAGAACTATGCAAAAGCTCATCACGCTAAATTATGGTAGTAGCAATAGTTAAGTGCTGGCCAAAGCCCTGATTTTTTTTAATTTATGTTGTACTTATGTGGATCCTGATGTGTTTAACACTGCCTCAATTTCAGCAATTACAGAGTATGCAGCGTCATACAGATGTACACTAAGGTCTAACAGTGCTAAGATCAAGAAGGTGTACTGCAAAAAAAAGGAAGCATCAAACTGATCTCTCTCACTCACACACATACAAAGACACACACAATGTCTTTGCATGTTCTAATGAAGATTGGTTACACTTAAGTACATCAAGAGCTAGTAACACCCTCATTAGTACCCTCCTCTCACCTAGTCCTTATTGTTAACTCTGCTTCTCTGAAATGAGAAACTTTTTTATTTAGGGCAGTGCAATACAGACAAAAAAATACTATACTAGTATTAAACAGACCTCGATGTAACAAGATTTGTTCAAACTGAAAAACGAAACTTGAATGCACATAATCTGTGAGGCATCAAAAGGTAACTGCTGCCATCACAAAATCTGACTTAGAGCCTGTAAAATAAGAACTGACCCCATTAAACAATACAAACTTGGAATGAAAGACAGAAATAACTTGCCATTGTCATCAATATTTCACTTTTGTTAAAACAAGAACTTATATAATAAGGAATACGAGAATGACAAGGAATACTGAGAAAAACACATGGCTAAAGAATAATTTTAGGTTCTTTGTCAGGAATGTCCATACCATCACTTCTATCTAGGTGAGCAGAAACCCTGTCAGACTCCTGTCTTCGAATTCAACAAACAGCTGAACACTCATTTGAACTCTGCAAGTCAAAAGTGACTTAAGTACTAACTCTCCTTGTGGAGAAGGTCAAGACTGCTGGACATGCCTTAGTAAAAACCTGCAGATACCCCATTTGCCATTCAAATCTCAGACAAATCATTCAGCTACTTCACATGTAGAATGTAAAAATGTTTTAATCAATAAATAATTTAAAAAGGAAGCAATTATTATAATCATGATGGAGAAATGCCTACCTGGAGGTGTTTAATCTGGCACCGAATAAGAGCAACCAGGTTCCGCACATTGGTGGGGTCCCTGAAGTCCAGTGTGGGGGACCCAGGACAACTTCCACTAGGAGAAATGTCTCCACCTCCTCCAAGGTCTACCTCTACAGTGTGGGCTCCCTTTCCAAACGTCTCCCCCGACCGCCTTTGCTTCCGGAAAGCTCCATGGTGGTGATGAGAGTGCGAATGATGGTGTCTCCCACCTCGCGCTCCTTCACGATAGTAGTCCAACGTGACTCGCCTGGGAGTGAGGTTGTTGCACACACACACGTGATGGTACAGATTAGCCAGTTCTTCGGAAAATGCTAGAAGCTCCTCTTGCGTGGCACTGAGGTGGCCCTCTGAATCGGTGGCGACCCGCCGCGTAGCACCTATTTCCCGCTCCAGCTGCCCGATGCGCTCTTGGTCCTGCCGGCTTGCAGCGATGCACTGGCGGATTTTGTCGGCCAGCTCTTGCGCCTCTGCCCTCCAGCGCTCCTTCTCTTGCTTATAGCGCTCGTCCAAAGATTTGCAGCGCTCTCCTGCCTCCCTCAGCTCGTCCCGCAGCTGCATCAGCTCAGCATTGGCTGCTCTCATACGGCACTCCAACACTTCAGCGCTTTTGGCATCCAGCTCATAGAAATCATCTCCATTTTTCACCTCCAGACCATTCTGGTGAGGCTTGGCAGAAGGGCCAGTGGCATCCCCCTGCTCGTCTGTTCTGGTCTGGGGAACAGAGGAAGTGGAGCAACCCTGCAGGGCTTCCAAACGCTGGGAGAGCTGCTCCATCTTCACTTTGTGCTCATCCAGAACCTCTTTAGACAGGGTCAACTGCTCCTGTAGGTCTTGGACTGTACTAGCAAGAGTGGCTTTCTCTTTTTCCACCTACAGAATGGAATACAGACATAGTGACAAATGTGACCAAAAAAAATAATGCACAAATTAAAATAATTTAAGTTTCAGATTGTTATAATTTACTTTGTTTGCCTATTGTCATGACTGGATTAGTGCACAGTATTTATTAAGGCAGATTCAAGCACTGCAAATTTAAATCATGCCTAGTGTGTCACACTGCGTGAAACATCATGGCAACTTGTGCAGAGAAACATATCATCTAAATTAGGTGGCCATTAAAAAAGGTCTGGCTAATCACACAACTTTATCATATTTTGAGAAAAAAACAAAAACAAAACATGCTTATAAAATGAATACATTGTGGCCGAGATTGGTTCCTAATAGGAAAACCAGGTCTTTCCTATAGAGTAAATGAAAGTTGCTTGGGCAAGGGCTATTGCAAGACACTGTCAAGGCTGATTTTCAAGACTTCTCGTGTAAAGAGATCTCGAACAGGATGTGGTTTTAAGCAGGAAGCAGATTTCATGCCCCACATGGAGTCACTAGAAGCCATGTATTTAAATTAAACAAAACTCGGCTGACGTTCTAATGTGCAGGTGTTACACATTTAGAAGTTAAACCTACTTTGATGTAATTTGAGAATAAATATGTTTGGGGTTGCACCTTTGCGAAAATCTGAATAAATAAAGAGCTCAGTTTGAGAGGGTGCCACCATACAAATTCTGCATAACAGATCTTCTGAGCAGCACAGGGTCATGGCAGAACAGACTCAAGCTTATGAAACATGAGAGATAAGGAATACAATTCAAATGAGCCAACTCAAGAGATTAGGTGACAGTTCACCCACACAATTCAGAAGAGACCTTGCATTTAATGAACCAAACCCATCTTTTAAGCTCATTTGCATGCTGGAAGGTATTTCATGAAGCAGGAGTTTTCAGGCAGAAAAACAATACTGCCTAAGTGAGAAAATAAGACATTGTAACAGACAGTTTGGACCTTTGACTTTGGTTATCTTGTACACTGCCTTTTAAAAATTTCAAATCACTGTTTTAAGGTTTGAAATAAACGTTTTCAATAATGTAAATACAAACTGTTTTCAGATAATTTATAAAAAGTTTAATAGGAAGATCTTTAAAAAAACATTTGATGAATGCCTTGTATTTGAAAAATGGTCACCAAGTCTTGAATTACATATACTGGCAAATAATTGTTTTAACAAATGTATAAACTAAGACTACAAATAAAAAATACAGTATAGTTTTGTAACCTTGTTGTTCCCAAAATACTCAAAATAATATAAATGTGAAGTGAAAGTAACCATTCTGTCATACGTGAACACACCACAGCACACAGTGTGAACAGCACGAAATTCTTCCTCTGCACTTAACCCATTCACCAAGTGAAGCAGCGGGCAG
>JBBPCZ010000017.1:3551173-3573220 GCA_037974445.1 Brycinus macrolepidotus | reverse complement strand
AGAGGGAGAGAGAGGGAGAGAGAGAGAGAGAGAGAGAGAGAGAGAGAGAGAAAGGGGGAGGGTTAAGTGGGGGGCGTAAAAACCAAAAACAAGAAAGGGGGTGAGTGAGAGACAGAAGGAGAGTGTGTCTCTGTAAAGATCCAACTTCCAGACAGTACTGGATGCGGTGTCACGTCTTCGGATTCTGAGAATGTAGAGAGAAGAAAGCTACTCTGTCTGGACAAAATCATTAACAATTAACTGCTCCGAAGTTTAGAAACTTTGTCTTCATTTACCTGAAACTCTACACGCCCAACAGGCTTCCAACCTGCTCAAATGCATCTAACCGAGGATTGTATCTTTCTCCTGCGGGATTCATGAGCCAGATGACCCACTACGACTCAGTCCACATTATCTACAAAGCTAAGGTAGGCATAAAGGCTTGGAAGAAGTGAGTATGTTACATATGAACGTGTTTCTCAGGTATCAGAAGACACTTCAAAGATATCAGAAACAACTAATTCATTAGGAATGAATTAAGAATGAAGGAGTTGGTACTTGTAGAGAAAATTTTGATAATTTGTGTAATTCGTTCTTTTTTTGATATTCATAGCTAGCACATACTATTAAAGGGTTGTCCTCTACTGCATGACAGGACCACCAGTCTGGAAAGGCAGGGCTGGTACACAGTCTCCTCATCTTTTTTATTTTACTTCCACACAGCATTATTACAACACAATGACTGGAGGAAAACCGTTTTGTCTTGTTATGCCCGGATAGACAGAATGAAACTACTGGGGTCAGTATTATTGGTTTAAAACGTGAATGTTCCATTTGAGCCTTTCTTTCAATGAAACATGATGAGGCTCTTTTAAATTCCAGATGGTTTTTTTTTTTTTTTTTATCTTTTATCAGTTTATCTTATTAGACATTTTGAAGGAACTGCTCAGACAAGGAGTATCTCTACTGGAGCTTATGGGCTGGGGCCCAGATTAATCTCATGATTAATTCTTAATTTTGACTTTTAGTTTAATAATAACTCCTAGGGTCTGCAATATGAATTCCTATATTTAAGGGACAATGGTGTAAATTACCTACATTGTTCTTTCTTGAAGCAATTATAGCAAAGGTTGGAACATGCAATTTACATGTTTTGTGGATTAATACACACTAATGTAAAATTAGCCTTTACATTTTGCACAGATTGCATTTTGTTTCATTTTCCCCAAACATTTTGCAGCAAATAACCTGTAATTGTGCATTAAAATATGCAGAAGTGTGTTCTCTGTAGAGGATCTGTTCTCATATTCATTTAAAACATACAAAATGCCCACATTACTCAAACTTTTGCACATGACAGTATATTTTGTCACAAAAATGATAATACAGCCGTAGCTTATCGATTATATAAGTCATTCACATATATATATATATATATATATAAATTTTGGGTCCTTTTTTCTCAAATCACTTAAGTTGCTTTTCCACTGCATGGTACCAGCTCCACTCAACACAATTCTACTCGCCTTTTTTAATACCTAGTACCTGGTACCTGGTACTATTTTTCATACCTACTCCTGAAAATGTACCAAAACGTGACATAAAAACATTGCAGACTACTGACTGGTCAGACTGAATCAACACGACATCAAGGACACAAGGTGGTATCTAGCGAGTAGAAGCTGATCGTGGGTCACCACAGGACCTAAGAGCAGAGCATACCCAACAAACACCAACATGCCTTACCTGTGTGTGGTTATTGAAAAAATCTACAATGTCCTTCCCCAATCACAGTGATTCTTATTTTTTTTTTTGGTCTAAAATGTTCCCCAGGGCTCCATACTAGGTCCAGTCTTGTTTATATCTTAAAGGCTACTACTTTCCACATTCATAAACACACTATAAACCATACAAGATGACTTTGAAACAACACAATAGAGTATGCTCATATAGGAGCTGTCTAAGGTAAACAATAAATACATTTATTCTCTGACAATATTGATTTATTCAAATATATTGATTCTGAAAATTAGAGACAACATCAATACTCGTTTTCCCAGCACAGGTTCCCAACCCTGGAGTTCATCCTGCCCAGCATATTTTAGAGTTTTCCTGCCATATTTCACCCATTTGTTAAATGGCTGATTATTTGCATGAGCTGTTTTGGGAGGTAAAAAGACATTCAGGAACCAGAGCTGGGGGCCCTTGTTCCACGTATCAGTTCTATCGATAACAGATGTCACAACGGCAGAAGACAAAATGAAACAGAACTCAACAGCAAAGCACAGTATTACTCGTAACTAGTAACTTTTTTGCAAGCACCATTCTAACATTTGAGTGTTTAATTGCTAATTGCTTAAGAAAATACTTTTAAGCCTTGTATTCGACACACACAACTGAAATTAAACCAGAGGGGCTTCATAAGCAAGCCATTTAAAGCCACAAAACAATGAAGTCATTTTGTAGTTAACAGACCTTTTTATTTTATGTAGTTATGTATATTCAGGGCTGAAACTGCTACTAGTTCATTCTGAAATCTTTGATTATGGACCTAAAGTCATTCTTAACCATCAGCTCTCCTTATGTTTCTTCCACAAGGTCTTACAGCAGAAATTGTTGCTTTTCTCCTTCCTCCTAATTCTAAAGTAATTATTTTTAGTTTGGGGTGCTTGTCTTTTTTATTTACTCGTTGCACACTTGGAGTGAAGGTACGGGATGGGAGCTCTATATTTAAACAGTTCTGTTATTACTTGGAATTATTACATTAAAATATGACTGATAATTGATATAGCAGCTTCTACTTTCATTTTTACATTCAAATCAGTAACTGACATTCACTATAGTAGTTTCTGATTTTATTGTAGTTTTTCCAAAAGTCCAGGAGTTTCTTGGTCTCTTGATGGAGTAATCAAATAGCCAGCGGCTGCTTATTTATTTATTGATATTTTTAATTTGTGAAACGTCTAGTTTTAATCTCACGCCATTTCAGCAAGAATGCCACTCTCCCTTAATTAACCTGATGCTAGCCAGTGCAGGTACCTGGTAAAAGATGCAAGAGAATTAGCAGCCGGTGGCTGGCTTTGCCCTCCCAGTGCTGATGGTATCGATGGAGTCCTCACTTGTGGGCGGAAAAATAAACAGCAAATAAACAGTAAGTGTGCAATAAAATGTGCAGAAGTGTGTTCTTTGTAGAGGGTATGTATGTAATTATACTGTCACATGCTTCCCATTCAAATTCGCATGTTCAGGGGTTTTAACTGAGTTATTGTTTCATACATTGATATCAGAAGAAAACTTTGGCACATAACTTTACTCCCCCCTCCAAACTACTGTCAAAAAATGGCATTTTCAACAGCCAAGAGTTTTCATCAGTTTGCAGCCACGCATAAAGCCTTGCATACATTTTTAACATAAAGTTTTAATAATTATAAACTACCTTGTAAAACAATAAAGGCTTATGTATGTTTGAATAAACTATTAGATTGTTAGAAGTACACCTTTTATATAAACCCTAGCTATTCCGTAGATTTTTTTTTCACAGCACGAATGCCTTCTATGCGAATGAAAAACAGAAGTCTTCTCTCTAAGAATAATGTTGAATTCATGCACATCATCCTAATCATCTTTCCAGTTTTTTATGAGAAACAGACAAACGCAGCCAAAATCTTGACTTGATTTCCGCGTAGTAGTATGACCAACAAAGGCATTCACTCATTTTAGGCCAGGGGCGTAGGAGTAAAGGGCACTTTTCAAGTACAGTTAGTGGATGTCAGTTGTAAATTAAAACGTAAAATTATGTCAGAATATAAAAATTAAAAGGAGAACTGACAGGACCTAGCTTTTTATGGGCAGTTGTCACAAATGTCACAAAATGAATTAATCCCACTCAGTTCCAAATTTTACCACAGCCATCACTCCCAAGCTGTACGTAGAATACTGATCTAAAATCATCAAAGAAAAATGAATGCTTTCGGCAACCAAGAAATGGCAAAACATTTGTGGCACTTTGCAGTTAAAGGCTTGGCATTTGACAGCAGGCTGTTTTCAATTTGAAAGAGACGGAGTGATGAACAGCTTTTGTTACTGTGGTCTTTGAAGTTTCACACAAACCAGTCCCACAAACAATACCTAAATGCTTAAAACTCAACCCTTCTAAGCTCGAGTTGGGAGTTTCAAAATACTTTTCGATGACACAAATAGTAAATTATTTTTTACGAGTCTGAAGTCGAAGAATAAGTTATTCTGATGCAAAGTGAAAATACGTAAACACAGCAGTGGCATGTACCCATACAAACTACTGCGAGTAATAAATATCTCCTAATGGTTCACTGGCCCTACAGAATTAGATTCCCTCTGTACCATTTGCAGTTAGTAGGTTGACATCATAAAAGGAAACAGACATGCTATCAAAGCACTTTTTGAGTGAGGTAGTGCAAGAGAAAAAAAGGATAGAGGGAAAATCAGGTACCTGGCTCAATTCAGTTTTGGCTAACAGATGCATAATCACCGCTTTTAAAGAGGTTTTAACATGTTTCTTAATTAACCGAATGGAAAATTCACACAGCCTTGATTTCAACACCACACCAGATCCACACCAGTGATTACAACTGCGTTGTGCATAAAGTATGTTTTGGTGAAAACTGCATGTGTGTGTATTTTGTTCCTTGAACATGTCTAGGTGAAGAGTGTGTGCGTTTTTGTGCTCCTGTGTCTTCCCTTTTCGATGATGGACATCCCTGGACCCTGTAGGCACTCCATAACCAAAGATCACTTGCTTCAAATGAAACATTTGGTGAGGGAATTTCTAGATGTGGATGTGTTTTTTTGGCAACACAGTGCGGCATTAACACGTGCTTTTGCTTTTTTGCTTTTTTTTTCCTATGAATACAATTATCTGGATGAAAATATCTATAAATCCACGAATCTATAAAAAATCTGGCTTTTTCTTATTAATGATGCTGTGTTTTCTTGCTATTTCCTGCTTAAATCAGAATCAGAATCACAACATTGTTTTGATCCCGGACGCCTGCACAGTCACACAGAGACACAGAGACAAGGACAATATAAAGACAAATAAAAGTCAAATAAAAACTCTGCAGAATTATCCTGAAAAATACTCTGTACGAGATACACTATACTATATACACAAAATGCTGGAGTATAAATGCTAGAAGTAATTTGCTAGTAACAGTAAGTTATTTATCTATAGCATTTATACCCCAGCATCTTGTGTACATAACAGTGTCAGCTGTAACGAAATACAAAGGCAAAATGAATGGTACAATGGTAAACTATAAAAATGAATGGTGTTGTCCACTGTATTGACACAACACTAAAAGGGAAAAGATCCTTAGGGTCTAAACAGTGTAAATCCACCCTTAAGTTTGCACCATGGTCCTTAACGCTACATTCATTTTCCTGTGGGAAATTCATAACCTAACTGTTTTAAATAGAGAAATATAATAAATCAAGGCCTAATGGTAAAAGGCGCATGGTACAAATATGTTCCCTATCAAAAGGTACTGAGGAGGTACTCTTTAGACTACCTCAGTGACATTGTTTGTACCCTCAAAGAGTGTAGCAATATTAATTTTACTGGAGTGCTGATGAGCTGTATCAGTACAGTACACAGTACACTCCTGATAAAGGAACACAGCAAAATTTCTATTTTCTCTTTCCCATATATGTTTATTACATGTTCAAGATATCAAGCATCAAGTATCCATTTTATTCTGCATGTACACTGCGGAATGCTGATAGAACAGACGACATACCAACAGTTTTTGTATTTGTTGTTTGGAGTTCACATGAGTTGTTGCCAATTAACATTTGCTTTGTTTCTCAGATCAACAACCAGCTGCGGAATGGATGTGCAATAACCTACAGATTCACAGAGAGGAAAAATCTGGTAAGACTGCTTTGAATTTAGATGATCAAAAATAGTATTTTGTACACAAGTGATTGAGCGTCATTTGTATCCATTTCCATCTAATATAAACCCTTTGTTTTTAATGTTAGCAACAAAAACTGTTGCACAATGTTTTTTAAATGTCCAAGCATTGGCCCTATCATCAGTAGATTGTGAGTTTGAGCCCATTTGTGGCTGGAAGTCCAAGGGAGCACAATTGGGATAGCCCTCCCTCACTCCCCATCACTCAGCACTATGGTAGTCAGCACAGGCATCTATTATCTGATGTAAAAGAACTTTTCTGGAAAGAGGCTTAAAGTTTGTAAATATTCACTCCCCTCCTCGCACTGTGCACATATGGAAACTAAGCTGCAAAAACAGCCCGTTTTCAAATCATTTTTTGCGATATCACAGAACCCACATATTTCCATATATCTTACAGCCTAGTCATGCTAAAATTCCAAGGAGTGCTTCAGCCCCATACCGTCTTCTGAATGAGCTGCCAATCAGAAAAGAGATCAGTTATATATATCAGCCAATTCTATGGTTGGAAAATGGTCATGTAAGAATGAACTATGATGAATTATGAAATCTTGTAAAACCCCTCAGCCAATCAGTGCCCTTAAAGGTTAAAGACTGGCCATAATAATTTGACTTTGATTTATCAGAACACTCAAAAACGTTCACCCGGAGCTGTGATTGTCACCCTGTCAGAAATACCGGGATAAGCTGGAGGCTCAGCTGCATATTGCAGCCTTCTGTGATATCGGTATTGCAGAGACAAATATCGCGAGAACGATTAACAGACGATATACCGTGCAGCCCTAGTGGTTAGTGTTCTTCTTTAAGCCTGATGATCTGTCCAGTGACGTTCCTTCGATGAGAGCTCAACAAGACTAGAAGAAAGCACGTGCTAGCCTTCACCCTCACAGTGCTGGTGGTATTGGGGAGTCCTTGCTAGTGGATGAAATTAGACATGACTAAGTTGGGTAGAAAATCTACAACAAACATGTGACTTAGTATTAGCTCAGACAGAAGTTTTCTATTGTTCAAACAGATAAGGAAACCCAAGAGTTCCTGCTCCTGCTTCTGGAGATCAAGTATGAGTTTAGGCTTTAGTGATTATGTTCCATAGGATCACTTTAATGCTGCAGTCAAATATGTTAGGTTACACATGTTGATGCTGCACAAAATGTCCAAACAAAAGAAATGTCTCAAAGGCAAGGAGGCAGCCATGGTAGGAAAGATTTTTCCGATGTTACACCCCTGTTTTTAATGAAATATACACCAGTCATTAAAATCACTAATACTGTGTAGGTCCCCCTCGTAGACTGGACTGGTGTGTCTAGCACATCCAACAGATGCTCGACTGAGGAATTTGAAGTCAACACCTCAAACTCTTTGTCATGTTCTTCGAACCATTTCTGAAAATGTTTGCAGTGTGGCAGGGTGCATTAACCTGCAACAATGTTAGGGTAGGTGGTACATGCCAAAGTAACATCCATGTGAATGCCAGCACCCGAGGTTTCCCAGAAGAAAGTGGCAAAGAGCATCATACTGCCTCCGGCTTCCCCTCTCCCCATAGTGCATCCCAGGGCCATCTCTTTCCCAAGTAAGCAATGCACATGGGCCCATCCATCTATATAATGTAAAGGAGAATGTGATTCAACAGATCTGGCCACCGTCTTCCATTTCTCCATGTTCCAGTTCTGAAGGTCACATGTCCATTGCAGGTGTTTTTAGTGGTAGACAAGTGTCAGCATGCACACTCTGAGCGGTGTGTGGCTATGTAGCCCCATACACCACAAGCTGTGACACACTGTATGTTCTGACTCCCTTCTGTCTTAGCCAGCATTAACTTTTCAGCAGTCTGTGCCAGAGTAGGTCTTTTGTGGGATCAGACTAGACAGGCTACCTGCTCGTTCACCAAAGTCATCAATGAGTCTTGCACGCCCATGTTGTCGGTTAACTGGTTGTCCTTTGTTGGACCACCTTTGGTAGGTACTAACCGCTGCATACCAGGAACACCTCTCAAGACCTGCCTTATCTATGCTCTGACCCAGTTATCATCTACCCATCACAATCTGACCCTTGTCAAAATTGCTTAAATCTTTTAGCTGATTTCAACACATCAATTACAAAGGCAGATGCCACTGTAGTGAGATGAACAAGGTTGTTTACTACACTCACCTGTGGTTTTAATGTTGTGGCTGACCAATGTTAATTTAAATGTGATGTTTTTAAATGCAAGATTTTAATGTGGGTTACTGCTTATGTTAGTATGCCAGGACATTTTGGTACAGACTGCTAAGATGGTCTTGACTGTACATGAGCAAGTACTGAAGAATGCTAGTGAATTCACTTACAACTTTAAGAGCTGTATTAACATCACGTTACAGTATTAACTTTTGTCCCAAACTTCAGAAAAAAAAAAAACTTTTTTAAACAATAAAATTATATGTCTTGCTTTATTTTGACAAATAGTTTGTCAAAACTATTCATGAGTTAGGTTACCGAGATGGAAAAATGTGTTGACTTGTTTAGTTGATAATTGATTCAATAGTAAATATATATGTAAATATATGTAAAAATATGTAAATAGATTTCCAGAATGAGCCGAGGGTAAAGTATACAGAAGTATACAGAATGTAAAGCTAATGTAAGCTAATTCACCAGTTCCGCACAGCTAGCTCATGTATTTAACACTGACAGGATGAGATGCTGGCAGTTCAGATGTTTATGAAAGTAACTGCTGAACACGTCTAATGAAAATAACTGAAACAAATATTACAGAGACTAGTCTTATTTATGTAACAGGGTCAGTTTTATTGATTTTTTGAAGATAACATTACTTTAGAGTGTAGTTATAGTTTGGTAAGTCAGAAGACGATGAACATCAGAACATCATTTACTGACTGTTTTGCTGCTTCATCATCCTTCATTTTAAGAAAATGCTCTCAAACTTTGAGCTTTCAGGTGAACTATTCAAGTTGCTCTAGGTTGGATGATGGAAATATCTGCTGACATTTTTTTTTAGATTTTATGAATAACTGTTTTAGCTTTAGTTTGTTCAACTGTTTCAGCTCTAGTCATTTCTACCTGGCCTACAACAACACAGTTAGGTCTCCTCCCTACTCTAACATACCTTATTTTTATGCGGTCCTCAGGTTAACTCTAAACTCGGACAGCCACAATACCTGGTCACCAACCCTTCGTCTGGTGATCTACATTTGTGCAGAGTTTAGCAGCAGCTCAGTGTGTGTTAGAACAGAACTGAGCCAAATGTGAACAGCGAAAATAATGTGTAGAAGAAAAACTACTGTAATTCTGCTGCAGCTGTCCAGGAACGGAGAAGAATAATGCTCATTTAGAGTAACAAGCAAGCTAAAAATGGGATCAAACAGGGAAGCATGAATGTCTTTAAACTGAAGACCATATTGCTGAGAATCAGACTAACATCTTGTTTTGCCTGCTTGTGTGTCTCCCTTTCAGAGTGCAGTGTGTTATGTGAAGGCAGCACTGCCATGTGTGTTGGACTTACTGAGTACTCACTTCAAATATGCACGGGGCTCAGACAGCGCTCTGTCAGTCCTCTCTCTAAAGAACCTCATCCTCAACATGTACTCACAGCACTGCGTGCCTGCCCTCAACGAGGAACTTGAGGTGTGTGTGTGTGTGTATTGTTAACTAGTTCATAAATATTTTCACATTTACATCACATAATTTCATTTACATGCAAGAAAGTCAATGTAGTTTTATGATAATTAATGTATTCCAAATATATGCTGTAGTTCTGCAGCCTTGATTTACAGCATCACTAACCATTTAGTACTTGTGGAAAGAGTACTAAAACTTACACACAATATTAAACATTGTTCTGTTAACCATGCTGATGCTATAAACTACAAAACTGATTCTGCACTGCACTGTAACCATACTGCCTTAAAATTTAGAATTTCTAACGGTGTGCTAATAAAACAAAAATCTCGATCTTACGTTCTGCTAAATTATTGCATGAAGTTCAGTGAACTCAACATTTTCAGGCAGTAGAGTTGCAAATCAATAACTTGCTAAACTGAAATTGCCATTTGAAAGCAAGCTAATTTTTTAACGCAAGCGTCAGAATTTTAAATATGGCCTACACTGTCAACAGTATGTTTTTAGAGGTAAAAATATAAGCTACTAATCCATGGCTTGTTACCAGAGATCAATAAGAAGCAACAAGAGCATTAACACAGTGTGTACAGCAGAAGAACAGGTAACTGGGTGTCAGCATTAAACCATCATGACCTCAGCAGGAAAGCTGATAAGCTAATGGACATTCATTTATGAAAAATCATTAAACCTTAAATTATAATACTGGTCAGAAAAATGACATTTGATGTTTTCCCCGCATCAAATATTTTTAGCGCACTTCTGAAATATGTGTTTTGACAAAACTCTACCCAGAATCAAGCAGGAAATGGCCATTTGACCTGACAGCGTATCTGGTTACATGACTCAGAAGTATTCTCTACATTATAATGGGCACAGGTGAGAAATAGAGCAGATTTTCCAATAGAAAGCTCTTGGCAGCAAGTCCAGTTCATCCAGTTGCGTGGCTTCTGCACATGGTTTGAAGTACTGGACAGCAAACCTGCAAATAAAGCCATGCTAATCATTCTGTCATGGTATTCACATTCTCATCATACAGACTCTATGGCAACTCTTAATAGGTCTTTGTCACATTACTGACAGCGGAGGTCGGATTTGCTAAATACTCCCTCAGCGACAATGTCTGAAGACATCTCTGACAAATACATCAAAAAAGGATCGGAATATTCTTTATTATGTAATGATGTTTATAACCATTACTGTTAATGAACTGAATTTGTTGGTGTACGATTTTGTATTGTGATTATTGATATTATTATTATTATTATTAGCATCGCTAAATAGTACAACATAAAATCTGTTCAGTCAGTAAGGACCTTTTTATCCAAATGGCTTTTGCTTTCACCTTAAAGTTTCAGATCAGATAAAAATATATAAATATATACCATAAGCAAAGGAGATCATGTTTTCTTTTTTTTTTTTTTTTGCAAATGGCCACCTATTTCTCTTTCCCACTTTCCCACTTACTCTAAAAGTTTGGCTGTAAATTTTTACATCTGTTTAAATAATGACTTGCAGGTTCTAATGGTCATATTAAGCAGACTACAAGAAAAATTAGAAAATTTAGAACAAACCTCATTTCAGAAAAAAGACAAACTGGGAGAGCCCAATTTTGACTGACAACGATGCTAATAATCAGCTACAGTGTCAACATTATTAACTGGATACACTGTGAATAATTTGCAAAATGTAATTAATAGCTTATGATCATATGTAGTTTATGTCTTTAACTGCGTGCCTCTAAGGCGATAATAGCTCTGTTACTCATGAGTGCCTTCTCTGTGCTATTAGTTATCTGTTGATTAGGATCCTCAGACTCAGGGTGGCCCCTGTAAACCATCAGAACAGTCAAAATCAGACTGGTTCTCTGTCTAGCTAGAGAGGTGAAACACAACACACAAAAACACTCTGAGTATCTTAATGTGACTTAATTGTTTTTCTCCAGCTGTGCAGAGCTGAATAAACTTGTTTCCTAACTGAACAACATCTTCCTTGTGGTCAAAAATTACAATTAACTGCAATTACCACAATGTTCTTGAGCAGTGATATTTTACTATCCCTCTATCCACAACAGTTTCAAGAATGTCAAAATCAGTGTAAATCAAAGGAGACACGGACAATTACCTGGCGAAGCCCCAACTTTGAACTCAACAAAAACACTTTGGTATTTAACACTCCAGGGAAATGAAACTATCATATATACCACATTCAGAATCAGTAAATATATAGCTGTTTTTGAAAGCCTAGTTTTCAAAAACTGATGACGCCTTACGAACAGACAGTCTCGGATAAGATAAGATAAGATAAACCTTTATTAGTCCCACAAGTGGGAAATTTGCGTTGCTATGGCAGAAAGTGGACAGAACAAAGGTAAGAGCAGCAGAAAGTGGCAAAACAATAGATTAAAAGCTATACAACACAACAAGATAAAATAAAAAAGTAGACTTTATGAACGTCAGCTCACTTTTTTGGATTCCAAAACTGGGGTGAATCAAAAATCCCTTTTGTGTCTTTAATGCTTTCAATTCTTCTTGTGTTTAATACTTTGGGTTTTTAATATTTTGAATGATGTAAGATTTTTTTCAAGCATGCTTTTTTTCCATAGTGCCATGAAAACTTCACTGGTATCCAAGGTAGGTTACCAGTAGGACTAGAAAAAACAGCGTTTGCTAACAATTTCCTTGCTTTAATGTTCAACGACACTGCACTGCCCACCAGCTGCCTCCATCTATCAGATTTTACAACATTAGGGACCTGAAAGGGATAGGGTAGGTGATATGAGGCTATTAGTTTACTGCCTCGGTTACTGAACTGTTTCCTTTCTCGTTAGTTTTCAGGTCATGACATTTTCACAGCTGTAACAAATAAAATGAAGTGTTAACCACTGTTTTTGTGTTGATTTACTTCCGTTTGCTCAGTTTTCTTTTGCATTCTTCTTCCTCCAGGAGGACCCAGTGGGATTTGAGAGGCAGTTTACTGACCCTCCTGTGCGAGCCCTGCAGAGAGCGGAGGAGGTTCTTGTTCTCTATCTACAGCTCATCACACACACACAAACAGTTTTGGACTGGAAGTGCGAGACAGAGTACAGCAGCCACACAGCTGTTGCCCATACAGAGCTGCCCACCAGCACAGGTATATTTATGTCCTCAGATAGACAAGACCTGCAATGATTTCATGATTAATGATTAATGATTAAAGTGTGTTCCATCCAGAGGCTCCGCTAGGACTCCAGGGACAGATTCACCAGGGCTCCTCTGACGAGAGCTTCTTCAGACTCAGCTTCATAGCATTATCCACAGCGAGTGGGGGGCTTTTCTTCATTCTCATTATTTACTGCCTCGTTCACAGAAAGGTAGGCCTTCTTCATGAATTGTTTCTCTTTATAGTAAGCAGTGGAAAATCTGGTGATAAATATCGTCGAAAGAATTTCATAGATGAAGCACAGGTGTTCACACATCACACAAGCCCAGCTCTGATTCCTGAGATCTAACACTAAGCAATGGCGTAACAAAATAGTGTAACTTAATGCTCCCTGGCCATTGTGTACATACAGTACTAAAACATGAAGAACAATGTTCTATTTTTTAAAGAAGATAAAAGCCTACCATTGTGTACATCCTATTTTTATAAGTGAGCAAGGTTTAAAAGCCATACTCAAGGAAATTTCATTTTAAATGGTCAAAATTTCAATTTACGTCTGAAAACAATTAGGTCTAACTGGGAGTAATTCTTGTTAATATTATCTCTGGATCAGTGTGTAATTGGTTATAAATGAAAACATATAGTTTTTTTTAATAATATTTTTTTTTTGTCAAAAAGGTTCCTCTTTTAAAGTCAAAAACCAAAACAAGACCTCCACAACAGATGTTGCTCACATCTGCCTATATATCCATAACAGTGGTTAAATCCATTTTGTTTATTTAATTTCATTTTTTTCAACAACAGAAATTTCAAGGTCAACTTTCAAGACCAGCTCTGGATTCAGACAGGTGGGAATTTTTGTACTGATTTCCTAAAATCTACTCAGACTTTCTAAAACCTACAATTTTCAGTGTATGTGTTACTAAAAATACTACCATTACTAACAACATCTGAATTCTTAAGTGCTGTTACCTGTGATTTACATATGGAGGAGTACCCGGGTGTTACGTAATAATTTACAGAGAGTGAGAGAGCGAGAGTATGAGAGAGAGTGAAAAAGAGAGAATGAGAGAGTGCGATGAGAGTTCCAGATATATTGTTCGTATGTGAACAAAGCTTGCCATTCAGTGTAAACTGTTTTTAGGAAGTCACTGGCCATAAATGGTGCAAAGTTTTAACAAGATTTGCGGTGGGTAGATCCTGTTGCAAAATTGTAGCCATGACTCTTTAAAGGTAATGGAATTTTCTTATTGTGATACACAACACAAAAACACAAAACACACCTAATCAAACATGTTAGGAATAACTGAAACTGTACAGGACAATAAGGTCCCCAACAGTGGACATGGAGCCTCTGTCTGTATCAGGATATATCTGGCTATAACTGGGTTAATTGGATGAGAATTGCTAAAACGTTCTCATCACCACAAAAAGGGCCTAAAATCTACTAATCTAATGTACATCCGTTATCTTTTAAAACAGGAAGAAATGGTAAGAAAAGGAGGCAGCCATGTGGTTTGACTATAACAGGCTGTGATACTGCACTCAAATTGTGTTTGGAAAATACCAATTTTCCAAAATTGCACTTGAATCACTGACAATTACATTTTCAAGTGGGAAAACGATGATTTAAAGAAGTGGTTCTTAATCCTGCCATGCTGTAGTGTAGTGGTGCTTCAGGATCAGGATCAAGAAGTTTTCCGGGTGACGTACAACTTGATAATTTGCCCTTTTCAGCCCAAGAAAAATGCTCTAACTTGGCAGTGAATGTGAAACTGTGCTGGATGCATTTCAGTTCTTTTTCCCCACATAACTGGAAGAAGTGCAAACATCTTTCATGAATGTTTTTTAAACACAGTGGTAGATACAGTGGTAGATACAGATACAGTGCAAGTAGATACAGATACAGTGCTTTAAATAATAGAAGAAATTATTCAAAATGATTACACTTGTTAGATATGGCTGCAATCAAGAACTGATAAAGGTCTATAATCTGCCTGAGGTTAGAAAGTACTAGGCAGTGATCTTTATATGAATATATGAAACTTCAGAGTTGGAATAAGAACTCAGTCTGGTGTTAGTTTCATTGATCTGATGTGTGACTGATAGGTCCCCAAACAAAGGGCACATGCTGAACACTGCCATATGAGCTCACAGCACTCCCAATGCACCAGGGCATCTTGTGTTATCGACCTTTGGCCCACCTGACAAGTGATATCCACTGGTTTATTATTTTAAACCACAGCGGGCACAATGAGAACATTTTTGACAACCGTACGGACTTCATTCACATCTTTAAAACCTAGAAATGCTAGTGTCCCGAAGTCCTGAAACTAACTACAAGCTACATGTTAATGCTAACACACTAACTTTGCCTTAATCGACTAAAATTAGCAACACATAACCTGCTAGTGGATTATTCAGATAATTGCTAGCTATTGCATCACTCTGACTTAACCATGTAAAAGAGAGTAACTATTACTGCCTGTTTTAAGCACTCTCCTGACGAACCTATCTTAGCATAGCTGGCTAACTTTATGTAAACTGGCTGCCTCAGGCTAATTACCAAATGGTTCAACTTAACGTCAGTTACCGTTAACGCTGTAATTAGGTCATGACAAACAAACAATAACTTGTGTAGTGGTGCTTCAGGATCAGGATCAAGAAGTTTTCCGGGTGACGTACAACATGATAATTGACCTTTTTCAGCCCAAGAAAAATGCTCAAACTTGGCAGTGAATGTGAAACTGTGCTGGATGCATTTCAGTTCTTTTTCCCCACATAACTGGAAGAAGTGCAAACATCTTTCATGAATGTTTTTTAAACACAGTGAAGAAAAAGTAGGTTGATCCTCAAGCTTAGTTTGATCTTTGTATTTACTGATTAACCGACTGGTACACACGACTTTGTGATGAGCAGCGTAATGCAGCACGAGATTCAGAACATTTATTTATTTACCACAATTAATACTATGATGCAGCTCATGGCAGACTATTTGGATACATAGTTTTTAGCCACATTTAGTCTGAAGTAGATATAAATACAGTGCTTTAAGTAACAGTAGAAATTATTCAACATGAAGACACTTGTTAGATATGGCTGTAATCATTACATTACATTCATTTGGCAGACGCTTTTATCTAAAGTGACTTACAATATGAGGAAACATTCGAGTTTCAGGACAGTATGAGAACCAGAGGAGAATTCGAAGTGCTAAATCTTTATGTAAGAGAAATGCAAGAAGATTAGGAGAGGAGATGCTCTCTGAACAAATGAGTCTTCAGGAGGTTTTTGAAGGAGAGATTCTGCTGCTCTGGTCGCCTTTGGCAGCTCATTCCACCAGTAGGGAACCACAAAAGAGAAGAGTCTGGACTGGGTTTGCCTTGTGTGTAGGGATGGCAGAGTCAGACGATGTTCCTTGGAGGAGCGGAGGGAGTGAGTAGGAACACAAGGCTGATTGATAGAGTTAAGGTAGCTGGGTGCCGACCCAGATGTCATTCTGTAGGTAAGAGTTAGTGACTTGAACTTAATTCGGGCAGCCATGGGTAGCCAATGTAAGTCACACCTGATGAACCTATCTTAGCACAGCAGGCAATCTTTATGTTAACTGGCCCCCTCAGGCTAATTCACAAGAGTTTAATGTCAGTTACTGTTAGTGCTATAATTAGGTCACGACAAACGAACAATAACTTGAAAAAGTAAATCACTTTTAATTCTAACAGGTAGCTTTACCATCAGCAGTTGGCCGTGCTGTTGGGAGAAGTGATCGTTGGCTTTTCTTGAGATTTCGTTAAATTTTGAATTTTAAATGAGTTGAGTCGTACGCAAGGCAATAGTCCAGTCCTTTGATTCCAACCACGTGGGCTCACGAGCAGCATTAAGTAGGACAAAGTACTGGCTCACAATCTCCGTTCCAGTTCATCCCAAAGGTGTTGGATGGGGTTGAGGTCAGGGCTCTGTGGGGGCCAATCAAGTTCTTCTACACTGAACTCATGCAACCATGTCTTTATGGAGCTTGCTTTGTGCACTAGGGCACAGTCATGCTGGAATAGAAACTGTGTCCACAAAGTTGGAAGCACGGCGTTGTCCAAAATGTCTTGGTATGCTGAAGCATAAAGATTGCCCTTTCCTGGAAGTAAGGGGCCACCTGAATTCAATAATTAAGAGGTGTGTCCCAATACCTTTGTCCATATGGTGTACATTTAATTTGCGTCTTAGATCATACTAGAATTCTAGTGCCTCTTTAGACCATTTTCCTCAGAAACGTCCACTGTGGAAGCCCCTGTCCTCTACTCATTTGTTCATAATTTTGTGTCTCAATTAAAAGACACTACTTCATAACTATATCTCATAATAATAAATCATGATCTCATAATTATGCCTTACTGTCTCAGTTATTCAGTGATGATCGGTTGTGAGGAATGACATGACTCTCATTACGGTTTAATTGCTTTTTCTCCCCGGCACCCCCGTGTGAAGAAAAATCGGACTTCCATATGTCGCTGCTTCCACCTGTTACATATGATGGTTTTGTTCTTTTACTACAGACTACCCTTTCAGAAAGCGTTTTAGTACATGTTCTTAATTGAAATGGAGCATATGTGCAAGAAAACAGCATGTGACAGGATTTTTTGTCGGCCTGTGAGACTGAGTTAGCTCTAACCGTGTAGACCCCAGAAATCAAGTACAGATGTGCTATTACTTTTTTTAAACTTGAGCAAAGTTATAAGATACTTAACAGATTATCTAACCAAAATAAACAGATCTAGTTAAGAATGCACTAAAGACTCCAAAGCTCACTTTCAGTGATTAAGCCTAGTCCTGGACCACATTTCTTTCTAATCTCTGTTCAGGATTCTGCGCAATCCAGGACTAGGCTTAATCCATGTCCGGGAACGTCTCCAAATGTTTCTAGTTCTCTTCTAATGGCATTGTTAACAAGCTTAACATAAAATCACTAAATCAGTCTTTATTTTTCAACCTCTCACATTCTACAGGCCGGACGTCCATCCACCGAGTGAGGACAGATACCCTCTCAGCAGCACTGCACCTAATGGATCTGATGTCTGACTTCTAACACCAAAAAAACATCTGGCGAACACTCATCGCTTGCATATTCATCAAGAAGGCTACATGTTCATGGACACTATATATGTGTAAATACAGTCAGTGCACTGTACATGAATTTATGAACATAACTAGAAATAAAATAGCTAACGCATTTCATGGATAACGCATTCTTGATGATCGACGATGCAACGCTCAGACGCTTAAACGATGATGCAGACTGGAATGCTAGTTACTGAATCGGTCTCAGATGTTTATATTATTTCTAATGTAATATTACAACATTATTCAGTATCTACAGGTTGTATGACTCACTGTAAAATGTCATTCTGTTTGAAATATACTAAGCGTAATATGCAATCTTTTGATAGAACCCGAACGGTGTTGTGAAAAAAAAAGAAAAGATGTGTGATTTTGAGCTTGTTTTAAACATGCAAATTTAAATCACTGCACATTTATTACTGGTGTAACTACCTTGTTTATGTTTTTTTTATTTTTTTTTTATTTTAGACCTCAACCATAACAGTTTTGCTTACAGCCTTTCTGCACTTTCAGTGTCTTCGCCAGCTGGCACAGCCACAGGAAAAGGATCTGTTTGGGGGGAGAGAAAAAAAAATAAATCTGCTTTCAAATGCAATCTTTTATGATGCTCATTTAAAAGATAACATTCTGTCCCATCCGTCTGACTCAGACACAAGGTTATCATGCTTATGTAAAGGTGCTGACAAGCACGAGTCCTGGAACCCGGAGACGCCAGCCTCCCCTACAGCCAAGTTCATGTTTCAGGTTTGTTGTTTTCCTTTTGATAATTCTTCTTTCTTCCAAAGAGAGAGATCCCATGCAGAAAAGAAATACGTGCACAATGTATTTATCCAAAGCAATTGAAAACGGCCAAAACATGTATTTTTGTAGTTTGTACTCTCATGTTTGGAATATATTTTGGCATGAAACAATGCATTTGAAATGTATCTGTAAATACATGCCCATTTATATATTTTTTTTCCATATGGGATACATAAAGGCAATCAGTGACATTACACCATTCGGTTTAATGATGCTGAGTTTAGTCGGCTCCGTTCTGACAGAAACCAGCGTTTTTCCCCCTTTCCTATTTCTTTCACTGGAATATAGACTTCGGTATGGTGAGCTCCACTCTCTACACATCTTTGTGCTCAGCGGTAAGGTTAACAAAGCATTAATATCCTACGCACATGTGCATAGCAAGTATAGAGAAGTTGTTCTTAATATGCTAGAGTCTCTCGTGGAAGGTTTTAGAAGATGTTAAAGAGGAAGTCTGCGAGTGATTAGAGCCAGCTGGTAGGGATAAAAATGAAGTGCCTTTGACACTGGCTCCAAAATGATTTAGCAGAAAAACGTGGGAACAATTGGTATTTATGGGTGATTTGGAGCACTGTCATCTGCAAAAGCACTGGTGCTTGAAAGTTTATGAACCCTTTTAAATTCTCATAACTTTTTAGCTCAAATGTTACCTGGTGTTCCTCAGCCATAATAGACAGAGCCCAACGAAACAAATAATACAATCAATACAATCCTGGTTGACAAGTTTTACAGACGATAAAGGAGGTTCCATCAACCGGACGACAAATGTGTGTTTGGTTGCCCTGCTCTATTCATGAAACATTAACCTGAGTCTTCACTATCCGAGTCTGATCACCACCACTCATTTGTGAGCGCACGCCACGCTTTGGTTGAAAGAGATTTCTGTGGATCTCCGAAAAACAGCTGCTGATGCTCATCAGGCTGGAAGAGGATATAAAACAGTTCCTGCAAAGTTTGGACTACACCATCAGGCAGACAGTGTATAAACACAGAACATTCAACATCACTGTCACCCTCTCCATGCGGTAGTCATCCAATAAACATTACTCCAACAGCAAGTTGCATAATATTCTGGGAGAACTCCAGGATTAACTAAGGCTCTGTAGGCTTCTCCTGCACAGGCTATTGTCGGTGCTCCTCAGTCCACCATCAGGCAAACACTGGACAAGAATAGTGTGAAGGGGAGGAAGACAAGGAGAAAGCCAGTGTCTGTTTCCTATGGACCACACGGATGAGCCAGAAGACAAAGATGTATAGCTTGATCTTTATAATGGTTCTTCACTTCTTGAATGAGAGACATTATGATCACTGCGTTCCAGCGTAAGAACCTCATCCCAGCATCAAAACATGGTGATCGCAGTTTAGTAGTTTATGGCTGTTTTGCTGGCACTAGGCCAGGACCGCTTACCTTCATTTGAATACTGGATTGTCTCAGCAAACTCTACACAATATCAGATCATCTGCCCGTAAACTCAAGTTCAACAGAGGGGTCTTATAGTAAGACACCAACCAGTCTATCAAAAACAGCTGAAGGCCGAGTCAAAGTCCAGATCTCAGTAGAGAACAAATGCAGCACGACCTGAAGCACGGAATTCATGCAAGAAAGCTCACTGTTACCACCGTGTTGAAGCAGTTCTGTAAGCTGTAATGGGCCAAAATCCCAAGACAATCTGTGAGACTGATCATCAGTTACAGGAACCGTTTGGTTAAAGTCAGTGCTGCTTAAATTCACAAACTATTGCCAACAGAGATATTTAATGTTGGATCGCTTCGTTCCATTAATCAGTTACTTATTAGAATTTTGTTGTATTACAAATGTATTTGGGTCTCTTTATTAGTTGTCAGGACTAATAGAGAGTTCTGGTCACATCTGAGGTCAGATTTATGCAAAATAAAAGTAAGAGAATTTGAAAAGGCCCATGAACTTTCTAGTGTCACTATACATATCGCAGAAAGAGGCCAGAACCAAGGTTAAATGCTGCATTACACTGATCGCAAGAGGACGAGAAAAATGAAACCAGAGATCTCAATACCACGAAGTGGCAGCCCCTGCATGCCCCCATCCTCTAGAAAGTGAACAGGGACATGCTGGCCCCTTCAGAATCAAAGCCACAGTTCAAAACACAAGGCTCAACAAAGAGCCACACTGAAACCAATTTCTTCCAATCTCCACATTTAAAATATCTACATTTCATTATAGGTGTACTGTTGTTAAAATGTCTATTTTGCTTCACGGTGCAATTCAAGAGATTTATAAAATGACCAAATTTGTAAAGGATCAGTAGGAATAGAACACTGATTTAATATTAACAGAAATGACTTGGCAGATGGCCGATTGTGATTTATGACAACTACTTAAACTTCCCATTTCTTGATACCTGAGACCATGGCAGCGTCCTCAAATAAGGCTAATGGTGTGGTGACACCCCGTAGTCGCAGTAAATCACGACAGACCTCATAAAAAATAATAATAATAAAAAAAACAGATATGCAGCTGCGCACCTGGATGTTAAAATAGACAAAACAGTCTAAAGAAAGTCGCACAGATAAAAACAGTAGTAGCAGTAGCGCCATTCAAGTCTGAATTTTGCCAAGCTTCTGCCCATTAGTGTGTATATGAGCTTCCATTATGTATGCTAAGTGTGCATAAGTTTTCATTACTTTAAAGCTTCATTAACCTTAGAATTCCAGTACAATACTGAACAGTACAAGCAACATTTGGGGTCTGGGAAAACTGTCAATTTTGTTTTTCACCAAACCATTGCTTTAACTGTCTTTCCTGATTTCAACAGAACAGCAACAATCTGTGTACCACTTGTAGCCTGTTGATGCCCACAGGGTTTATGCAGGAATCCTAGAGTCAAATTTACTACCTTTTTTACTACCTCCACAATATTTTTACTACCAACACGACATCGAGCAGCGGCATATTTTTTTGTGTCAAGTTGTCCTTACCTTAACCCCAGCCCTTGGGTTATCCTAACCATAACCCCTAGTCCCACCCTAATAAGGTCAACTTGACACTTCTTAAAACAAATGCCTTATAGGCCAGCACCACTGCAGAATCAGAATTCTGCTCAAATCCCTCCTACACACAGGAAGCAGAGGCTACATGCTGAGGCCTTTCACTCTGATCTGAGACCAGACCATTCCAGGTTAGATTTACTCTAATAAATATACTGTAAAATTTATTTGGTGCTGGGACCTACAGAACATGACTTTTCAGGGGAGTGCTTTTCACGGCAACCCGCCAGCCATGAAAAGCACCCCCCTGAAAAGTCATGTTCCCAGCACCAAATACATTTTACCATACATTTATTAGAGTGACTCTGATAAGTGGAGTGAATTTTAATGGATGTGACCCTTTTCTATCAGGATAAATTAAGTGGACGTTTTATTTTAACATGAAGGGTATAGGTCTGAGGACTGTCCTTGCATTCTTGTTCACACTACAGGGG
>JBBPCZ010000017.1:3538071-3551073 GCA_037974445.1 Brycinus macrolepidotus | reverse complement strand
GAAATCCGTCATAGCGACGGAAAACTTTAATCCATGTGAGACTTCAGGATTGAGACGAGGATATTTGATTATGTGCCTAAAGCCTACGTTTAAACGAACTAACGCAAACTTTAGCAGATAGAATTTCACTCAAAATAGGAAACTTCATAGTCTGAAAAAATAATACCTATTTTTAAAAAAAATAATACCGCTAAAACCAAATTTAACACTTTTAATGGCCTTAAATTTGGCAATTTTGATTTAACACTTTTTAAAACCCCGCGGATACCCTGTGCCCAGTACTACATTTCAGCATGCCAATAAAACAAATGAATCCTTAAATGCTTCCGACTCCGTTTAATTACCACTTTATTTACAAAATCAAATAGTCTGGTTACAAAAAGCTATAAATATAAAGTGGCCTCAAACTTCTGTGTACTTCTAGTTAAGCTCAGTGGAGGGGGGGGGGGGGGATTTCAATTTTGTCATTTGCTTACTTTTAACCTTGCAAAATACCCTTGAGTCTAGAGACCACAACTCCATGTCTAATGTACAGGACAAAGACAGAAAGAAAAAAGCTTTGTTTAAGAAAGCAAGCTCTGTTGTCACTATGCATGTAAGATGATATGGGACAGTTTAAAAAAAAAAAAAAAAAATATTGTAATCTCTTTCCAAAGTCAGTACAGGCCAGTGACTTCAGCATTTCACTTTTTACAAACCTGAACCAGATAACCCTCATTTAAAAGATGACCTAAAATCCTTAGGTAATTGTGTATCTGGGATCCAGATTGCTTAAGTCTTCCAAGAACAGACAGGTGTTTAAAATGAAATGGAATAATATCAGTTGCTAGGTAAAACCACCTGTTGTGACTTATTTACATCTCCAGGATATTGAGTGGGAAGGGAGAGGGAGGGAAAGAGAAATCTGTGCAGCAGGAGGATGGATCACCGGCGCGAAGCCATCAACAACTGTATAGCAGTCACTGAATCTGGGAACAGTTTGTGATAGGTGGGGAGGGGGACGTAGGCAGCTTGGATCATTTTGCCTATCATGAAAAAAAGAAAAAAAAAAAAACGTCATTCTTCAGTAGGACATATATGTACTTCAATTACTCAAAAGATCAGTGGAGGCTTCTCAGTTTGAGAGGAGCAGGGTGGTTCTTACCTGCAAACCAGCGTCCGTGTAGGGCACTGACAGCAGCCATTGCGGCAGGAATGGTGGGACATTTTACATATACATTACCCTGCAGGAGGAAAAAGAATCAGTTCTACAAATCTGTGAGAGATACTACAAAGCCATGGGCAAGATCCAACCATTAGGACCAGCTGTAAGTCATGCCAAAAGGGAAAGCTCGATTCATGTTGCAATACTTGCCTGAGGAGAATTCTTGTCTACATATATATGGACGATGCCTCCATGCTTATTGCACTCTTCAATGACATCATCCTGAATCTCTGTGTCCCAGCCAGGTTCATTTTCTCTGATGAAAAATAGAATCAACAGTAAACAACTCAGATAAATACAGCATGTAAAACAAAAATATTTAACCATTTAACAGTGCACAACACACAAATATGGCATGTATTTTTTCTTTACACAATTTCTATATCCATCTCCACTCTTGTTCCTCTGCATAGTCTTTACAGTATCCAGGCCCACTGTTGGCTGGATATTTCTGGTTAGTGCATAAAATCCCTAAGTGCATAGAGTCGCTAAATCTTGCTGTCCTCAATGAAATTATCAAAAAATCCTTTTTATATGAACTACAAGTGTTACTCGTTTGTTTATTTAAATCCAGTGTGGATAAGAAAGCGTGGGACGGTTCTGCTTTCAATGTTAAATTAAAAAAAAACAAAAAAAAAAACAAACAAACCAAAAAAAACGCGCACGCACAAAAACACAACTCATGTAACTCTTTTGAGATGTGTTCTGCATTATACAAAAGAGAAAAAAAAAAAAAACATTTCATGACCATTTTTTTAATTTTTAAAATTACTTTACAAGACTAAGAATTTACAGGAACCCTGTAAATTAACACTTGTCTCATAAACACAAACAAACACAGAATGCTGGAGAGACTCACGACTGTGGGTTGAACATGTTGGAAAGCTGTAGGCAGTGAGTGGCCAGTGGTTGAGTGGGGAGGTTCATGGCCTGATTCATGCTAGGGTTTGCTGCACCAACACAAGAACAAATACTTTTAATAACACTGTACTACAAAATATACGGCTTGTAACATACTCAGTTGAAAATGTTGGAGCTTTGCATCAATTTTAATAGTGCCCTGTAAGACAGTTTTGAGCCTAACTTTTGAGCTTGCGCATTACAAACACTCATGGACATGGACTTAAATGTACATATAACAAACACACTGTACAGAACATGGGTTGAGGCTCTACAATCGTAACCAACATTACGAACTGAGATAAACCTCTAGTTTTATTGGAGAATGTATTACAACAGGCACGTCTGAACAGGTGAACGATAACGGCCTAACTAGAACGGGGTAATGAGCTTAAAAAGTGCTATTGGATAAGGTTTAGGTTTAATGCCTGTTTGTACAATGCATTAAATCCTATGCTCAAACAGAGACATGCACTTCTTTGCATTCCTAAACTTAAGTAACAGATCAAAGTTACATTAACATTTCATTCCAGGGCACGCTCTTCTGGAGCTTTGTTTAAGCACAATTAGGTGATTTCATGGCTTGAAAACATCTGATTCAAGTCAGCAATCACCACGTTTAGTAGGTGTGTTTGAGCAGTGAAGTCACCAAACTATGCTGGACTGGAACTGAACAACTATCCTCACTGAATAAAACATGACAACTGGTAAAATACTCAAGCTTTGCATTGAAGAACAACGGTATGTTATGATGAGGGAGAGTAATGTTCTTTAAAATATACTCTGCATATATTTTTTAATTTAACTGACATTCAGTACATACACAGAATGTGAACAAAGCTCAACAGAGAACAAATTTCTGAATGCTGTCTGCAACTGACTGTGAAAACCAAGAGGCCTGTGACAGATGTGCACAGACCCAATGGTGATAAAGACCTCATAAACAAATTAATAAAAAATCCTCACCAGCAGGCAGGTTACCAAACGGAAGAGAGCCACTCATCTGCAGGGCCTGCTGTGCAGCGGGAGGAATCTTTAGCCCAGTACCTACAAGACGAAAGTTGGGGGATTAGGGTAAGGGATAAAATTCATTAAGTTTTACATCAACATTTAACTGCAAGAACATTTACTTTCAGGGACTGACTTCAGATCATCTGTACTTAGATACCAGCAGGCAGATACATGTTACCCTAATCCTTACCCTCTGCAAGTCGTGCCATGAGTTGCAGGCGGCCTGTGGTGCCCAGGTCAATGCCCGTTCTCTCTAGCTCATCATTGTCCAGGAAGGAGCTGGCTCCTGAGGCGTCTGAGCGCTCCGTCACATGCCCCACCTTCATCGGGCGGCCAGCCAGCTCAAAGCCATTCAGCTGCTCCAGAGCCTTCTTGGCACATTCAGCATCCGCAAACTAAACCGGCAACACAATTAGCATCTCATTTTTGCATAATTCTAATTTTAGGTTAATCCTTATTTTAGCTTAATTGTTTCTTAACAAGATTGAGATACTTACTGATATAAAGCCATAACCTTTTGACCTGCCCGTCTCGCTGTCCATCATCAACTGAATACTCTCAATCTGTGCAAAAAATAAGCAAACCTGACATTCAGTGGCCTCTCCCAAACAGCTGGTATTAATATGATTTACCCACAGAAGTGGCAGTCACAATGCAATGCGCCTCTGCACCTGCATGACGACCATGGCAATAACATGGTGACTGTCTCACCCTGCCAAAAGGCTCGAAGATGCCTCGGAGCATTTCCTCAGTAATGTTAAAGTGCAGAGAGCCCACGTAGAGACGCATCGGCCCGGCACTGCCTTTTTGAAGATTCATGGCTGCTGCTGCCCTGTTCTTTTCAGCCTAAACCACACAATAAGACTGACGATGTTACATATGAGGAGAAAAAAAAGAGGGCTCTATAGTGCCAACACGTGGAATTACTCGGACCTGTGAGGCCTGAACGATAATGGGCACTCCCAGCAGCCTCTGTCCTGTGAGTCCAATAGCCAGTGGCACAGAAGTCACCTCAGCAAACTCAACATAGGCGATACCCTTAGACCTGCGAGAGTTCCGGTCCGAAATCATCCTCACATCACGAACCTTTATTACAGAGCAAAAAAGATGTCAACACCCCTACAAACAGAAGGAAATGCATATAAGTAAATTAACTAGAAAGACAGCATATACAACATAAGTGTACCTTCCCCACAGCTGAGAAAAATTCCTCCAGATCTTTGGGTCTAATTCTGGCAGCCAACTGCATGCAAAACACTGTACGAGAATCTCTCTCCTCCGCACTGAGATTATCTAACGGCTGCCTGTGGAAGAACACAGACAGGTGATTAGTTTCTGCACTGAGGTTTATCAGTGTACAAGGGTAGCACTGGAAAGAAGTTATTTCACCTGATCGGGCTCTTTTTAAAGGGACTTTTGCTTCGAGTGTGTTGGTGGCTTTAACAAAAACAAATAACAAAGAATGAATCATCCTCATTTGAAGACAGACACGTATGTCACACACTTCACATCATGTACGTTCAACAGTCAGCATGAACCACACAAGGAGATTAGATCATAAAAACCTTAGTTTGGTGGGTGGCCCGATCTTCCCTCCAGGACCACCATTAAATTTCGGCCCCAAACTATGACATAAAAAAGGGTTTTCTGAGCATTACAGACCAGCCAGCAAACAACTGAAAGGTCTACATACTGGAGCACGAGGGCTAGACTCAAGCAAGAGGTTGTCAATAAAGTGGAGCTAGTTGAAAAACACTTTGGGTCATGTCAGTATTAAAAGTTAAAGGAAGGGAAGGCCCTCTTAGAACCAGGATGGAGCAGGTTATGGGTCTAATGCTGCTTATCGAATTAAACTTAAAATTACAAAAGCAGTAACAGTGATTGTTTTGTGCAGCTGCATTGCTACGCTGTTGTGGTAATTAACATATAAACTACATAAACATGACAAACTACTATATTAAGACATTTCATGAAAAACAATATACTATCAGGCTGGAAACTAGGCCAGTATTACAAGATAAGCAATAAATACAGTAACCCCAAAAAGTATATGGACACTTCAAACATTTAACCATTGGTGGTGATAATGTCTGGGGTTTTTTTTTTTCTTCTTTTCACCAGTGTCATAATTAACTTATTAACTATATAATAACTAATGACACAAATGTCCAAACAGATCTCTCAATCAAGAGCTAAATTTTATGGAGCTGGTCACCAAGATTGCACCTGCTCTTTTAATGATGTGTAGCTTTTTATTACCAAAGAAAAATGCACACTTAGGAATCGAAATGATAACCGTGGCCATACAATCAAGCAATGAAACCACACAGATTAGCCCACAAAAGTAAGGAGTCCACCATCATCAACCAATGCTCCTGATGCTCATGTCAGCCTATTAACAGAACAGCAGAAGAGATGCATGTCCGTCACACTGAGAGGAGCTATACTTATACTTACTAGGGGCTTCTGCGACCTCGATGGCGCCCACGACGCTCGTGACTGCGGGAGCGTGAGCGCCGACGTTCTCTGCTGCGTGATCGCTTCTTCTTCTCGTGGCTGTGGTGGTCCCTACTTTTCTTGCGGTCCTTGCTCCTACTCCTGTGTCGATGGGCGCTTGTACTACGACTACGGCTACGTCTTTTCCTGTGTGGAGGAAAGTGTAACAAACCATTACCTCTGCAAAGGAGTTTCTACTTTGTAACAGTGATCTGAAAGAAAGGCGACTCACTTTGTGCTGTATTCTTCATGTCCATTTGCACTGGAAGACTTGCTGTCACCCTGAGCAGAATTAATAAAATAATAATGTGAGGACCAAGAGGACACATAGCAAGTCATGAAAGGAATGGGGGAAGGGGAAAAGAGAAAATGCAGAATATTTTCATTTAGAAAAACAGAACTCAAATCATTGGTTGTCTGTTCTGGACAGGCTTCTACCAGCAGGGTTTACTTATTTCCCCACAGCTTCAAAGGGTCATTATGCTTTTCCTTAACTACAGTGTGGTCTGTCACATAAGATCAAGTCAAATATAAGGAAACATTATGAAAAGACGCCATCTAGTTGAATATCTTGGCATGCTAACAGAAAGGCCATAGTGTTTGGTGAGGCCCCCACGTCCAGAGTCTGACAGTAGCTGTAACCTGCTATTTTAAGCCTAAAGCTTGCTGCTAAGGACAAGGTCTCTAAAAGGTTTTCCAGAGTTGAGGCTGTCATTCCGTGAGATCTTCATCTTTGTGCAGATGGACTGAGAGTGCGGTGCCATCTCTGTCTCACATCTCGTCCTGAAGCAGACAGGGATTTACACGGCTTAGTCATAACGGCTCCAAAGAGACACGGCATCAAAGCAAACAAAATAAATAAATGAATAAATAAAATTTAAAAAATTTAAAAAAAAAAAAAAAAAAAAAAAAAAAAAAAAAAACTAAAAACTGAAAAGGTTTTTTTGCTCCCCCTCCCAAGGACTCTGTTTTTAAAAAAAGGAGAATAACAACACTAGCCTGTTCCAAGCAATGGAACTAACCGATTTGATGCATCATAATGTAACAGTCTGATTGAGCTTCCTATGTGCATATGGCAAACTGTATCAAGAAGAAACGTGATGAATTTGATGTATTACTAGTGTCAAGGGCATGCAAACATCAAGATGCTGGCTTATTTGATTCGGATATCACAAGATATTGACTGGCGAGACAGTATTCATATTCTGGAATTTTAAGTTAAATCATTTAACAGGAAGCATTTGTTCTTCATAATGCTATACTTTATTGACCCAATCACAACACTTCTATATGCTAAATGCATAAGACGACTAAAATCATCTTTTAGATATCATAACCACAATAAACATTCTGACCATTGATGCCGACACCGGTAAGGCAGCAGTTAAATGTGAATACTGTCTCATGTCAGGTTATGTCCCTATTTCATCCACTGTCATTCACCTTGTTGACACCAAACAGGTGACTGGATGTTCTAAGATGAGGGTCTTTTGATACTTGACCTAAGGGATCACAGTACATAAATACATTCCGCAATAACTACCTTACTTTTTTTCACAGTTCACACTGGAATCAAAGGTGTATTCAGGGAAGTAGAGGTGAGATATCATTAGGCAAGTCTATAAAAAGAGATAGACGGGCATTTATTTGTAATTCAGATTATTTGCTGAAACATCACAGAAACATTCTCTCTACCACTCTCTTGTCAGTGAGACATACAGTCATTTGCAAAATGCTCAGTACCTCCAGCCAAAATACATGCTTTGTGGATTTTCTAAGTGAAAATAAGTATACACACGGAACAACTATTTTTCTGCAAATTTAGTGCACAATTTCTTTGTGTACACACACACACACACACACACACACACACTTATACATACATATGTATATATATATCCCCTCAATTTGTATAATTTTGCAAATAAACAGTAATTGTGTCTTAAAATGTGAAGAAGTGTACTTCACTTAGAAAATCAACATGTCATTTGGGTGCCCAAACATTTGCAAATGACAGTATGCTATCAAATACTGGACTACTGAGTTGCCTTATTGAAACAGCTACTCGGTCATGTCCAAAAGAGCACTGGTGCCTATAAATGTAAAGTGAAAGAGCCCTGTTCAGTTACCCACCTTCTTGTAAGGGGCTTCAAGCATGGCCTCAATATCAAAGTCGTCTGCCATTTGTTACCTGACCTGCTAAAACAAGTCACATCAAATTGTTATTCAAGTTCTACAGACGTTTTTCTAAAAGTGTTCCAGTCTTGACATTAATGTGGTTAGCTAGCTCACTCAATATAGTTGTACAAAGCTATAATACAGTATGTCAGTGTACACACGAGGGGACTACAGATCCTCCAGTCTGTTAGTCTACTGATCACTTCATGTGTTAAATGTATTATCAAGCCCAACAACAGGTGAAATCAATATAACAAAATTATAAACTACAGTGAAATTTAACCTCACATAAAGAACAATCATAGACAGCAAGTACATGCACTTCAGTAACATTCTGATGGATTTGCTGTCCAGTTTTGTAAAGGACAATACTTGTACTTAAAAGTACTACTGCATGTTAAAGGAACATTTTTCGCTCAGCTATCTGGTAATAATCACTTGAGTCTTAACAGCACCTATACTGGTTTGTGACTGCTCACACCTCTGCATTTTACTTCAGACCAAAATTCATTTGTTCCAAGTAAACAACATCTTTATTTGAGATGGGCTGATTCTGCCCTAACCATCTGGAAAAAAAAAAAAACAGGTAATTAGAATAAAATTACCTGTTGGCCTTTTGACTGTGATACAGAGTGCACATTTTCACTGACACACTAATTCCAACTACAAAAAGAGCATTTTCTTTCCTCTCTCTCTCCCTCACCCACAACTCTTTTCCAGAGCAGTTCTCTGTATGAGCCTTTCCAGAAAGCTAACACATCATGACATGAGCCTGAGAGAGCAAATAATGTCTTAGTAGATTATTTAGAGGAACAAAATACCAACCAGCTCGTTAAAAGGCCTGTATTTCCGTAGGACGTCGTCCCGAAACGATATTGCTGGAAACAAGAGCGTTTTTCACACCTGACATACGAGACAGAGAGCTAAGCTAAGCTAAACTAAGCTAAGCTAGCTGGCTAAAGTTATCCCAGCGCTCCCGGGTCAGGCACTTTTCACCTCTGCGTCTAGACCGAAGGTATAGTGGCCTTAATTGTGATTACTTAAGGGGTTAAAAAATAAGCAGAAAGGAACGGTATTAACGTGTCCCTTCCCAAGTGTCAGAGCCGTTAGCTAGCTGACTAAGAACATTTGTTTATGTGAGTTCACACACAACTTCCTGCACATCACACAAAATGGCAACCGTGTTTACGCGGGGTTTCCCGGTCAGAAGTGCACGGGTTCCCCTTAGCGGGTCCCCATGTTTACATCTGTAAGTAGAGAGATACAACGTTTTATCCCGAACATACGCTATATGGACAAAAATACTGGGACATACTTTTCAGGCCCCTTACTCCCAGTGAAGGACAATCTTAATGCTTCAGCATACCAAGACATTTTGGACAACGCCATGCTTCCAACTTTGTGGACACAGTTTGAGGAAGAACCTTTTCTGTTCCAGCATGACTGTGCCCCAGTGCACAAAGCAAGCTCCATAAAGACATGGTTGTTCGGCGTAAAAGAAGTTGACTGGCCCGCACAGAGCCCTGACCTCAACCCCATCCAACACCTTGGGGTTGAACTGGAACGGAGATGGCAAGCCAGGCCTTCTCATCCAACATCAGTGCCTGAATGAATGGGCTACAGAATGAATGGGCACAAATTCCCACAGAAACTCCAAAATCTTGTGGAAATCCTTCCGAGAAGAGTGGAAGATGTTATAGCTGCCAAGGGGGACCAACTCCATATTAAAGTCTATGTATTTGAATGCAATGTCATTAAAGTCGCTGTTGGTGTAGTGGTCAGGCGTCCCAATATATTTGTCCACATGGTGTATATAACTGTCTTTCTAATACAGCTGCTTTATGGTGCACCCATTGCTTGTATAGTGCGGGCGTTGCTGTTCACAGAATTCATTCTTTGATTTGATTTGGCAAAATAAAGGGGTGGCTGAAAATGTTTCTATTTATTTCAGTTCATTAGAGCATTCAACCTTAAGAAAGGACAATATCTAAAAACAGTTGTGATGAATCTCCCCTTTGAATGTTGTTTATTATTAAGCCTGCATTAGGCTTAACCCCTCTCTGGAAGCCAACCCACAATCCAAAATATCCAAAATAGAATGCTCTAGCCCAGCCATTCCCAAACTAAAATCTGTCAGTCTTATGTGACAAGATATCAGACACGTACTGGATCAAAAATAGGTCATATAAATGAGGAAAAACATGGCATTTAAATCCCTTGGCTTCATGTAATTAGTTCTGAAGATTTTTTGTAATATAAATATATATAACCATCAATATTTTATGCTAATTTCAAACTTAATTAGGAAACTTTTTGTTGATTTATTGTAAATGATCACCTTCATGGCCCCACAGGGTCTGCAGCCCACACTTTCGGAACCTCTGCTCTAGCCTCAATATAATGTGTTAGGCCTAAGCTAACAAGCCAGTGACAAGCTAGGATGCTTGTCATATGATACGCTACGATACTATTTGATACAGAATGATTATACTTAGAGCCGAAACACTTTTTGAACATATCATTACTGTAGATAAAATTCAGAAAAACTGATGAAAATGGAGAAAAAAAAATTATCAACAGATATTTCAGTTGTTTGTTTACATTTGCTACATTCATTCATTTGGCAGACATTTGTAGTGCACAATCTAGTGCAAATATCGCTTTAAGGGGCAGCAGTTAACCTACAGGGTGAGCAATAGGTGAGCTGTGAAGCCATGAAAAACAATGGCTGAAATATCAAAAAGAAATCAAGTTTGGGAGTTTTTCTTATTAAAACAAAGGATAAATAGTCACAACACATGCAAGTCTGCAAGTCTTCGACCATCTGAGAAAACACCTCTGTTTGAAGAGTCAGTAAACAGGCAGAGGCATGCTTTTCCCAAGATGTTATCTCTTCATGGACATTGTCACAATTTATTAAAACACTGAATAAACATTTAATTCATTTATATTCCCTGAAATTTAGAGAAAGTCAGTACAGTAACAGGATAGTTCTTCACATTTAGAGACCACATTTAAGTGGATTGATCGATTATTATGGTTAACTGAACAATTAAGATGAATGATTATCCCTATTATGCAGGTTGCACACACACAGATTGTATCTTAATAGAAAAGCATTGACAAAATATTGGGACCATCTGGAACAGAATCAGCTAGGCAGTGGTTCTCCAACCAGAATTAAAAGTAAAGTAAAGAGGCCTCTTATAGTCATGTGTGAACACACCACAGCACAGCACACAGAGTTAGCCATGGGAAATTGTTCTCTGCATTTAACCCATTTACCCAAGTGAAGCAGTGGGCAGCCAGCAATGCAGCACCTGGTGAACTGATCAATTCCAATCTGCCAGAAGTCACATTTTAGAGAAAAACACGGAAGAAGAGCCCTGAAGACTGGTGTGAGGGCTGGTGTGTAGGGGTATAAAACCCCACACCACCCCACCAACACTGGACTGTGCTCTCTGGAGTGATGGAGCTTGAATTCCTTTGGATGGGTAAAGTAATGAAGAATTAATAATCTAATGTTGGTGTCTGACCTCACTAATATATACATATTGCGTAAACACAAATGTCCTTATTTATATTTTGCATTATTTGTATAGTGTACTTTTTATTCTGTACTGTTGTGTGGTATAGTTTTTATTCTATTGTTTTTGCTGCTCTTACCTTTGTACTGTCCACCTCCTGCCATAACAATGCAAATTTCCCACTTGTGGGACTAATAAAGGTTAATCTTATCTTATCTTATCTTATTATATCTTATCTTATCTTATCTTACTTTTATCCAGGGGACCCATTGCCCAACATCGTTTTAACTATTCAAAAATTCCAGTTAATCAGCTAAATATCCAGCCCTTCATGATCTGGATGTGAAGGCAGGCAATATTTGAATCTGTGCAGGGCGGTAGATCCGCTGGAGTGGGATTAAGAGTCATTGTTATTAGGGATGTAGGCCAGCACCACTGATGGTGATCACTTTGTCCAGTGAGTTCTGGCTAATAATAAATTGTGCTTTTCTTGCTCAACTTTACCAGCAAGTAAATTCCAGCCGACGACTGCAGGTTACAGGCTGTAATAGGAGTTCCAGGGACTTGCCCCCTAAGACCTTCACACAATCTCTTGAGTGTTATGACGTTTTCAAGGATTTTTCTTTCATTTTACGAGGCTTTGCATGCTCTTAATGACCATTCCGACTGCCTTTATATCAGGCCAGGACTGAAAAAGTAATTCAACAAGGAAAAGTTCCAAATGTTTTGACTCCAGAAATAACAACCCAGTAAGACCTTGCATATGTTATAAATGAAAAGCACAAAAATGTCTGTGTTATATTGATATTTTCCTCTTATTACAAAAGAGAGGGTCTAGTTGTGGTATTCATATGTGTAAAGTGACCTTATTAAATATAAAAAAGTGATCAATCATGGTATACAACAACTATTATAACTAGCCTTGACTTATGGGAGCACCTAGAAATCCTGGTTATTCCTGGAACATGTACATGGGTTGTAAAAGAAAGTGCCAATGCATCGTTTCAGTTCATCATAAGATTACAAAGTAGGGCTGCATAATATATTGTATGTTATTTATTATCGTGATATTGCTTTCTGCAATACTGATATAGCAGAAGCTTGCAACCTACAAATGAGCCACTAACCTATCACAGTGTTTTTTGACAGGGTGATCAATCACAGCTCCAGGTATTTTAGTTTTTACGTTTGTTTACCAAAACTGTAATTCAGAACTCATTCTTACATGACAATTTTCCAGCCTCTGTTCATGCTTTCAAATTAATCAAGCCCTTTGCAGAAAATTGATGATATGGGCCCATTAATATGTTGAAAGTAGTGCTGGGAACGTTAACGCATTATTATCGCGTTAACGCATTATTTGCTTAACGCCGACAATTAATTTATCGCGCGTTAACGCAGTTTTTTTTTTAATCCTTTTAATTTGAAAGTTTGTTGCTTTTTTGTGCTCGGGGTGCGAGCAGCACGCAGCGCTCTGAGTCTTGGCTGGTTTTCGCGGGGTCAGGCGTCCCATTACTTTTGTCCATATAATATGTCATCATTACCTTTGTCCATATTATATGTCCACTACTATCCATATAATATGGACAAAAGTAACGGGACGCCTGACCAGGGACGTGCACAGGAATATTAAGGGGCCATTGCTCTGACCTGAAAAAAGGGAACCCCCTCCCCGAAATAAAAAAA
>JBBPCZ010000017.1:3525527-3538013 GCA_037974445.1 Brycinus macrolepidotus | reverse complement strand
GCTAAAAAGTGCAGTGTCAATAGGAAAAGCATGATGATGGTTTTTTTTTGTATCCACTAGGTTGCCATGGACTTCATAGACCCTTTTCCCTTTCCCTGGAAGATTTTCTGGCTTCTTTGTTTCTCTAGCGAGAGAGTGACTTGGTCAAGCCTTTTAATCTATTGTAGGTGTACTTGCACACCTAGACACATGATCTCTTCAGTCATCTTTTTAAAAGGTGCAGTTTAAATGGAAGGCGGCACTGAGGTTACTTCTGGGGACTCCAGTTCTAAGTCCAGATCTAAGTCCCCCAAATGTAACTGGGTCCCATGAAGTCGTTAAGCAGTTGGAACACATATACTGATACATACATGCAAGCAATTTCTTGTTTGTAACATTTATTTATATTCACACATAAGAAATAGATGTTTTTCATTTTAATTTCATGGTCATTAGAACACACTGTGGAATATTTTGGATGTGCCATGTCTCTGGATATGGAAAGAGGGAACCCACTGAAAAAAGGTAATGATGTTGAGTCTAGTCACACCCCTGTAAACTATACAATGATAAATCTAAGCTGCAAACGACCTACTCTGACAAGCCTACAGTAGTATAAAGCAATGTTAACTACAAAACAAAAAAGGGCATATCACATAAACTGAGGAAAACACACTTTTGAAAAAGCTCTTGTTCTTGACACATAAATGATGTATCACAGTTCGTGTCAGTGAAAGTTAGTCGATTTTAGTAGAAACTAGTTGAGCAGGTAAGCTTTTTAAACTTCTCAGTTATGATAATGCAGTAATTAAGAGTGTGAGAAGCTTAGAGACCTTAGACTTCTGTGTTTCCCTTTTTGGCCATTGAGTTTTTGGGAGGCTGATACTGGACACAAAGCATAAATAAAGGAAGAGGTGACAGTCTAGTCTAGTTAGTGAGGTTGATTGTAAAAGTGTTGACATAGACAAAACAAGATCTCTCTTTTTTTTTTTCAAAATGGGCCACCACCTTGCAGTACCACTTTGACAAACACCTAAAAGAAAAATAAAAACCAAATTCAGTGCATATAAAAAAATGTGTTTTTGTTCTGCCACTTAAACATTGCCTATAACCTATAAAGAAATAGAACATTAAGACAATGCACCTTCTATTAACCAATTTCTCTTAAATAAGAGAAATAAATGAATAAAAAAGTGAAATGAGATCAGCACAATGGCACAAGCAAACTCTGCGTTGATCGAGTCGATCATTCCCAGATACGTCTTCCCATCATGACAGAAGTGGATGAAGGCCAGAATCAAAATGGCCTACTGAATGGCAAATGCCGCCATCAGGAAATGAAAGACCAACGAACAGAAATACCCATGTGCTCTCAAACTTGTGGAATTCTTCTTCTTCTTTTTTTTACTCCTTGTGTTATATATCCTTAGATCTGATAAGCAGAGCAGAGGCTATTGGCCAAGAAGCTGATGTAATCTAGCTGCAGTTACTCAACCCCTAGGTAGGGGCTGGCGCACTTTGGCCCTTAGTAACAACTGTCCTAAAAATTTATGACCTCTCAACAGCTGCTGGATACTAAAAAGGGTGTGGAATTCTTAAAGATACTATACAAAAATAGACCTGTCAGTGAGATATGATTCAGAGTGTGTATATCATTTATTTCATATATATACAGCTTGTGGATTCTGTTTGCTTTTGTGGTGAATTTTCTCAAAAGCTTTTTTAACTTTGCTGTTGCTGATTTACCCATAGATCACCTGCAAGCACTGCACGGCTCAGTCTGCCGAATTACTGATACTGCCCGCATTATGGGTGTGTTTTCCTTGTGAATGACACTTCAGGCTCAGTGTACTTCAGTGATAAATAACTTCATTATGGCAGTAAATGGAAATAACTTTTATCAAGAGACCCATCAAAGGAACTTATCATTTACAGCTCTATTTGAACGAGAGGGTTGGAGTCATAGCAAGGGCATGAGAGTGGCTGGGTTTCAGCTTGCAGTACCAAGGATGATTTGAAAAGTGATGAAAAAAAACTGGGGGTGTTAATTATTTCTTTATTTCTGTAATTAGTGCTGTCTTTGTCACTTTGTATCCTTTATTAAAAATTAACATCAAGGTTAATATCAATGTATATATATATATATACTCAGTATTTTTATTTTATTTCATTTAAAATCATATTAAATCTGTTGTTAAACAGCATACCTAAAATTACTGGTGGTTTTATATATATATATATATATATATATATATGTATAGCTGGTCTCCATTTTCATCATTTTTCTTTTCTTTTCACAAAGAAGACTTTGTGTTTACATAATTTTACATAACCAATAGAACTGGTCCAAAGTGACTTACAATAAAATCTTTCACATTAATGTCTATTGTAACTTAAGAACGTTTTTTGCTTCTGTATAATTATCATTTAGGAGATACAAAGTTTTGCTCCAACAGCGACAAAATACTGATGAACTGATGATATGAAATCTAATAAAAACTATGAACTCCAGATCAGCAAAAGTTAAACTCTTCAGTGTGCACTGATTTTTTTCTTAGGAATTTATTTTTATTTTATTTCATTTAAAATCATGTTAAATCTGTTGTTAACGTACATACCTAAAATCATTGGTGGTAATAATTGTAAGACTGGCCAGGGCAAATAGGACTGTGTTTTTTGTGTTAATTGTGTCAAAAGCCAAAGACCAAATGTAGAAGGTACAAACATTTGTTTGCAACAACTGTATTATTCTCAGTACAACAAGAGGCAATGCAAAAATTCTTGGAAGACTCTTCCAGCTGTGGTCCACTGTCATTCATGGCTGGTCCATTTGCAATGTTCTAATCTTCAACACAACGTGATCTAGATTCAGATATTGCCTTCATAGCTAGTGTTTACTTCTCCTCTATCTGTATGCACCCTGTTTCCTGTGATTCAGGTTCTTGATCATCTAAAGGAACAATGAAGAACAGTTCATCATCAAAGCAGTTCTCATCAGTAGGGGAGGCGAGATATGGAAGCTTGAGCACCAGTCCTGTAAGCATACCTCCCACTGCAGCCATAGCAACGGCGCTTCCTAGCGCAGCTAATTGGTACAAGGCTTGTTCCTGTGCAGTACGGCCCAATCCTGGCTGCAAGTCTGGTATCAAATTTTGCAGTTCTGCAAGTCGAGGGTCTCCCTCCAGGGGTGCACGATAAGAAAAGGTTTGATAGAGGCTGGGCCCATATGTTTCCTCATTGGCCAGTAGGATGGCACAAATGGCAGCTATCGTTGCGATAAGTCCCGTTAGACCATGGAGGTTGTGGATGCCACACTGGTCCTGCACACGCAGCCTTTTAGCAAGGAAAGGGCTAAGGTACCTATATCCCAGCATGCAAGCGGTGCAACCCAGCATCCCTAACACATAAGCAACACAAGGTGAGATCATCATATCCACCGAGGCACCAACAGTGACCCCGCCAGCCAAGGTGACATTCTGTACATCAGCCATGCTAAGCTTTCCATTCTTGCTGAGCATGGCGGAGAGGGCAAAGGCAGTTATCGTAGAAGCACTCAGGCCTATGAAAGTGTGGAGGATGGCTCTGTGCTGGTCATCCCCCTTTAGGGTCAATGCACAATTGAATGAGGGCCAGAATACCCAGAGGAATAAGGTACCAAGTACAGACAGGAGGTCGGACTGATAGCTGGTACACTCTTTGGAATGACCTTTATTCAGATCTGGTCTGTACAGGATGAAAGTGACACCCAGGCCAAAGTAACAAGCAAACAGGTGAACGAGGATGGAGCCACCAGCATCATTGATCTTTAGGTACTTGACAACAATCCATTCCGCAACGCCAAACACAGGAATCTCCAGCAAGGTCATGACCTATGGGTGAAACTTGAACAGTTATTCACATAACTCTTTGGCTGAATAAAATTATAAAACTTGCAGGCTTTTAAAGATAGTACCAGACAGAAGCAAACTTACTAATAACTGTACAGGACTGGTCTTCCCTAGCACTGCCCCAAATGAGATCAGCACAACGGCGCATGCAAACTCTGCATTGATCAAGTTGATCACTCCAAGATGAATCTTCCCATCATCATAGAAGTGAAAGAAGCCCTGAACCAAAATGGCCCACTGAATGGCAAATGCCGCCATCAGGAAATTAAAGGCCATTCCACCAAATCCATAGCGCCGAAAGAAGGCCAGAAGGCAGCCAAATCCAATGAAGATCATCACCTGGATATCAGCAAAAAAGGGGTAGTCTTGGTACACAGCATTCTCCATAGGCTTTGTTTTGTTGTTCTGCAGAAGTGCATTGGTGTGGTCATCATAGGTTACAAAGAGACCATATAGTATAACGATCATGATTTCCAGGGCAAATACAAGAGCGGGAAGCCGCACTTTCAGGCTTGCAGAATTTTTCTTCATTTTGTCAGTATTCAGTGGCTTTATCTCTGTCTCTTCCCCTCCTCGTACTGTCTGTCTGTTTCTAATTTACTCCTTGCATTATATCTCCTTTGATTTGATAAGCAAAGCGGAAGCTATTGGCTAAGAAGCTGAAGTATTCTCACTGCAGTTACTCAATCCTGGCTATGGGCAGCCGCACTTTGACCCTTCTAAGGATTTATGAACACTCAGCAGTTTTTGGACACCAACAAAAGATAGGGTATATGCTAAGTCATTGTATTACCAGACAATGAAGCAAGTGGGTCATCTATGAGGGCATGCTGATTGGTAGCACCCTATAAAATGACAAGGTGCACATAGTTTCGCATATACATAGTAAAATTTAACCCAAGTCACCAGGTCATGACACATCTGCCATGTACACAATTTCTAGACATGAAGTACTCAAAATGTTTTAACTGTTTTTTAAAAAGCTTATAACAATGGTAAAACACAAACAACTTCTAAAGACATTGGAGGGGTCTGAATTCACTCCTTTACCAATGGAAATGGGAGGAGCTGAATTAGGAGCCTCCTTCACACCCTGGACTTTTCATGTTGCAGTGAAGAGTTCTTGGCTTGTGCCAGAGTTTACGACTACCAGTTTTCTGAGTTTTCAGTCAGTTTCCAGGAGGGAAAATTCAACTATCCAGCCCACTTGCAGGAGAGAACCTTCAAAGTGAAGTCAGACAGTCCCGTCAGATAATTAAATTATCCAGTCAGACTGAAAATTCAGTTAACGTAACAGTACTGCACTGTTGCAGAAGAGAGAATGTGTGGTATTATTTTTAAAACATTGAGTGTTTACAAAAGAATTACACTTATTAGATTTGAAGAGAATGGTCAATTTAATTCCCTCTCAACATGGTTATTTGTAATTTGTCCTTTTCTCCCAATGTTCTCCAAATTTCTTGTGCTTTGCAGCAGCAGTGACATTAGCTAACCAATGAACTATTCATTTCATGCTGATGTTTGCATGCATGGGCTTTTTTGTTCAGTAATACAACGCATATGAAACATCTGACAGGTACAACTTTACGCCTAATCAATAAAAAACATGGTTTACATTCATAGGCTGGTGAAAGTAAGAGCTATATGATAACATCAGTGACACTTCATCCACAGATAAAGCTGACGAAAATGAACTTTGAGCAAATCCCAGCTTGACGGCCCCTTTTGGCCAGGGTCTACAAGCCAGTTCCGTGCCCTTCAGCTTTGCCTCTTCTTCTATGTTTACTTTGAAGCTTGTGGTAACTTTATACAGTACTTGGAACTGTTTTTCATTGAAAACACCACTAACGACACACAGTTGTTAGGATGAGCTTCAGATTAAACTGTCCTCGTATTTATTAAACTACAAGCTTTTTTTCCATGCATTAATTCAGTTGCTGGAATGCAATGACTAATACAAACTAATACAAACTAATAACAGTTTGTACAAATACAAGTGCAAATACTAAATATCTTAACCCTTGCAAGACTAACCATTAAATATTTGGAATAATCAATATTACTCCTTTTAAAATTGTTCCTATACATTAAACCATAGAAAATCATTCTCAAAAAAGACAAGCACAACAATATGTGTAATAAAATGACAATTTATTGCATTAGTGAAGACAAATCTATAAAATGGTCCAGAGAAACCATTAGCCATGTAATGTAGAAGCATTTGACAAGGTAAAACAATAATCTCAGATATTCTTTCTTTTAAATGTTTTTTTTAGAACACAATAGAGAATACACATTTCTATTTCTTTAAAGTATTAGACTTGCATGGACACAGAAATAAAACAGCTACGGTAAGATATAACTCTATAATCTATAGATCTGATATTTACAAAATTAACCACCAAGGCCTAGCCTGTCTTATTCCTAGAGCGGCATAACTCAAACACACACACACACACACACACACACACACACTTATGGACTATGAACTTTCTTTCTCTTTGATAGAACCTCTCCTCACACACACACACACACACACACGCACACAAATAAATATGAAGAATTTTAACAGAGAACATAAAACACCTACGTCACTACCCAGGATCAGCATCTCTGGATCCACATTACACTAACATACAAAATCACTACTCTTCTAAGGATAGGATACAAACGCCATCTGTGTAGAAATGCTAATTGTCTTGCTCTAGTTTTTGCTGGGTGCTCACATTGTGGGGATTTCTGAACAGGCCTCCGAGGGCACACGTGTGTCTTTACAAAAGCCAGAAGCAAAGTTTCACTTGGTAAAGCTGCGGGGTGAATTCTTCAGCTACATGCAGACACAGGGAGAGGATTCGTAGGAAATGGCTGAATGACGAACTCATGAATCTCATCCATCCTCTACAAAATATGAAATCATCACATATTCTATAATCTGTCATTCTACACAGATACTCTACCCTGTGAAGCTGCACTTATGAAGTGGAGGTTCAAGACCTGCTCCTCAAACACTCTTTGCCTTAATTAATATTAAGATATAAAGATATCAGCATCTTAGCCAATGCTTAGGTCAATGGACCATCACTGACAAATAACCTAACTGTGTCTTCTGCTTAGTGTGGAGTCCAGAATTAATGTTCCAGCCTGAGGGAATGAAGCTACGGTAACTTCAAACCCCATTTAGGTGGAACAATTCCTGATGTGTCTTCACATGTTTGTACTCTATGAAGTCTGACTCAATAGCCCTTCCTGTATGAGGAATCCACAGGTCTTTAGCCTGCTCGTTATTGCATTGAAAATTCGTTTTTCTGACTCTGGATCCAAACAGCACGCTTCTACACCATCCGCTCTCGATCGATACACATTACACGGTTCTCTGCAAACCATTTCCTTTCTCTCTGACATCTTCAAATGCAATTTGAAACCACACTCCCATATTTCTGCTCGCATATTTCTGCAGCAATCGTGCATAAATTATCATTAGCACCTTCTGAAACACCTGCAATTAAATAAAATACAAATCTAATCAACCGGTCATTTTAGTGACCTCGCTGCACTACCAGTATAGAAAACGCTTTCACTGCAGGAAGGCTCAGAGTCAACATTGCATAATAAGCATGAGTCGTGATTCAAATGGTGAGATTCAAAAGTATCTAGCACACAATGTTTCCAAATTCAGAGTGCAAAAAAAAGCAGGAGAGTGGAAAATATTTCAAATAAAGACACAAATGGACAGAAACTGACTAACTGTTAGTAATGTGCTAAAAATGTTCATCTGAAATAATATCTGACTGTCACCTCACAGTGCTAACATCTGGGCCCATATTCTTTTCAGATCAGGAGCGCTCTGGGATCAGGGACCAGATTCCTCTCCTACTTACGATAGCATGGAGGAACACAGAACCCGGTGAAATGATACTGGAGAGCCCTTTGCATCACTGTGAGTGGAGTTAATTCCATATATCTCCTAGAAGAGAGGTTTTTTAAGAAACTGAGGTTTGGTTTGAATGGTGAGAATACTTTTAGATCCGTAATAAAGTGCATACTCCTACTATATATATTTATGAAATGCTGGCAGTCACCAAACAGTATAAGATATCTCATATGTGGCATGCCATGTACCACTCAAATTCAATATAATCAATTTAGAAAGATTTACAAAGGTAAAGCCCCTCATTAACAGACAGACAAAATATACAGTAGGTAACTACAACTCGACAACCCTCAGGCTTGCTCTGTAAATTAGGTAGTAATTACTGAAGGCTACTTTAAATGTAACAAATAAGAAAAAAGGAAAAGTAACAGCTCTCTAAGGGGGGCGTTTCGAGGACACCTTTTAAAACATGAAGCCAGCTGCACTTTAGCCTTTCCTGGGGTCGGGGTTAATGCTTTTGATTGAAAAGTGGGTAAACATGACAGCAGTTTGAGAACAGAGGCAAGAAATTTACTAAGCTGATACATATAATAAGAGATAACAAATAAATGTTGAACAAATAATTCACTAGAAGCCACCCTTGATTTTGATTGGTCACCTGTGATGACCTATGGGGCTTTTTCGCAGTCGTCAGCAGAAAAGCGTAATAAAAAAAAAAAAAGTGCGTTTTCCAGGTTAGAGTCAGGGTCATGGTCGTTGTTCCTTAGGTAATAATGGAAAGTTTGAAAAGGTGTCATCTGAACAACAGCCCCCCCCCCCACCCCCACCCCCCCCCCCGCTTTACTTTACAAAACATTGCCAGGGAAGGTGCTAAAATTCCAATAAAAACACAAACAAACAAATAAACAAACAAATAAATAAAAAAAATCAATTACGTATAGTGATTACACCTGAAAAAGGTTGACTAAAATTTTCCAAGTTTCTCCTACCACTGTAAGCTTAATTACTATTATGACAGGTAGTATTTATTTAGCTATGCTGGTAAATATCATGGACAAAAGTACTTTCACAAACAAACTGGCTCGCTGGTAATGTAATTAGCAAAACAGTAAGAAACGTTGTGGAATGATTTCCTTGCAGACCTCTTTGCCCAAGGTCAGTTAATCCCCTCATCAACAGCTTCTCGTTTTGGCCTTCCCTCAACCGGATGGTTAAAGTGCTAACTTTGATGGGCAAACAAATGCGAAGCGCTCTAACAGCGTGGTGGCATCTTTAAGTACCCAGAGAATTTTCTGCACAATCAAATCAGTTCTTCCCTCTTATTCAAAGTCCAAAACCCTGTACAACATGTGACTGAGTGATTTCTAAGACAAATTAAGCCAAGCTAATGACACTGCTGACACTGTCAATGGAGACTCTCCATTGCATATACAAGACTTGGCATGAGCCTGGGAAAAATGACCTTATTTGAAAAGGCCCATCCAGGATAGTGCTCCTCATGTCAACCAGCTTCTTGCTCAAATCGTGGTTAAATGTGTATTTCTTTTGTTTTTTAGGTGTGATATATTTACACATTAATGACAATAGCAGCATCCTCATTGCAATTGGATTTCAACTGAAAACGTAGCACAAGTTTGCCCTTCACCCGCACGATTATGCACAAGACAACAAATATATATATATATGTATATATATAGAGAGAGAAATAGAGAGTGAGGAGAGAGAGAGAGAGAGAGAGATTTTCTTCACTAGTCTATTCAGTAAACATATTTTCTTTTATTATAATTTTACAAAAAATAAGATTATATTTTGAATAAATGTATATTTTGTTTAATCTACTTCTACTGTAAGTAAACATAGTTCATTGTTCTTCAGTATTTAAGCAGTTTGTGTTTCTGTTACAGATGATGCTTAGATATTGGATATTTAAGTAATGCAAGATCATTATTATATGAATAGAGAAAAATGACACATTTCTGTACACTGTATTCCAGGGCTTTCCAAACTGATATGAAAAAAGACCCGGTGCGGCTGCAGGTTTTCATGCCAAGCAAGCGGGAGCACACTTGGTTCTATTCATTTAATCATCTGATCATGGGAGCATCTTTCTTGGTTGGGAAAATCTGCACCCACACCAGCCTCCAACCAGACAACCCTGCTTCAGGCAGTGTAACAAATTACTGGCAATGTTTTGTGAGAATATGCATGATGCACCATCAAAATAAATAATGTTAGAATTAAACTGGGTTAACTTTACAGCATTTTAACATTTTAATCAAATATGATGCGCAGTGTCCCACATGGTACAATTTCACAACAGCTAAACAAAGACCCTGTCTTCTTTACCTATGTATGTTTAAAGAGAAAGAATAGATTTAAAGAGAAATGTCCTATCAAAATTATATCTTTTTTTCTGTCTTTATGGCACGAATCACATTTCGTTTGGCAAGAGGTGCTGAGATGATGTTAGTCATTCAAAAATGCTGATGATTAAGTCATTCTTTCTGTAGATAAACATTTGAAATACAAATATTGTTAATCTTCATATGTTCCTTTACGATATATGTTTTGCTCTATGGCATTTTTGACAGGTTTCATTATACAGTGGTTTGCAATATTATTTGATATATTTCTATATACTACAGTATGTACATGTCTCAGTGTGCTGATGCATATTGTTGCATCTATTATCTGTGAAACTACTATAACATTATGATTTGAACTAGATGATTTTGCATCAAAACAAAACAACACCATTATGTTTTTGTAAAGCTCTTGCGGAACCAGCTCCCAAGAATCTTGTTTCTCGAAACAGTGCGTAGTAATAACAACCACTCAGTGCCACCAGCAACACACAAATACTCTGCCACTACTAGCATTCTTGTCCTTAAACACATCACACATGGTTCTTTTTTTTTGCTGGACAGAGACATATAACATGCAAATGGTCATTGGGCATATATATGATATTACAGTGCAGCCACAGGGTTCTGTTCTAAAAGGTTCTCTGAGTAGTTGAGCACACATACATACCCTGGACATTTTGATTCAAAGTGCTTCTCAAAACCATTACACAAAACACTGGAAGACGTTTTTTTCCCCTTCGACTGACAATTAACCCTTTTCTGCCTGACCCTTGATCTGAATTACCATAAATAAATAAACAATTCAAAGTATATTGAATTGTGACTGGATGCTGCTTGCAGTACGCAAAGCATACAAAGTAATTCATTTTTCTCTCAGTGCAGTTACAGATCATGGTTAGGTCTAAGTGAATTACAGGAGCAGTCAGGCTAAAGTTTGTCTTTGGAATATCAGTCCTCCGAGAGTAGTAGCAAAGACCTACTAGGTGAACTACCCAACTGCGCAATCAAAAACCACTGAATACAGCTGAGATGACTGTTAATCTAGATGAGGTTAAACGAGTAAAGAATAAGGGATACTGTCAAGTTAGAATGACTAAGCTGGTGTAATAAGGAGGTCTGTAATCATGTAGTGCAATGTCACTTGATATGTGCTGGGGCTATATTGCTCATGGTGGAGTCTGGGGACACTGGGGTGTTTAGTCTATGTAGTAGGCATATGTTATGAGAAAGATTTGGTGGGCCAGCTTTGCCCTTCAAGAGTAGATGGTGATAACCTCACGTCCTCCGCCACGCACGAGGAGGACCCGATTGAGACCCTCAGTCAGCACCTCGAGGAACTCCATGTCTATAAAAAGATCTCAAGTCAAGGAGAAGAACTTGGCATTGAATTGAAGTCACATGCAAATTATTCACATGCTTTTTTTTTTTTTTTTTTTTAAAAAAGCTCTTTCATGAAATCTGGAAAGATCTAAAGTACGTACTTTTGCCTGGTCCATAGAACAAGGGTTAGCGACGGACACTACGAGTAAGTTTTGCTAAACAAAATCTGTTTTGAATCCAGCAACTCTATTTCCGGGAGAGTTGCGGTTGAAGAAAATCTGCTTTAAATTCAATGCCTTTTGAAAGACTGAAAGAGAGTCAGATAAATCAAACACAGACAGAGCCAAAGGTAAACACAGAAAGTCATGCTGAATTTACATTGGTCAGACACAAACACTAATAACTCAAACAACAACTTGCCTCCTGATTGGTTAAATGCACCACATTTGCATAATGCTCTGCTCAATTCATTTTCAGTGCACTGATATACATGATCTTTTCTGCGTAAAATGGGAATGTGATTCACTGCGGTGTGTTGCTGGACCAGACCAGTGTAAGAGTGAGAGTTTTAAAATATGAGAGGAAGGATACAGTTCTCTTCTCCGGTGCGGTTTTTGGGAGGTCCAGGCATGTTTAGTAGGACCAGCTTTGCTTCTTGTGATTTTTTCACAATGACTTCATTGAGCTTCTGTGCGTGGTGCATGCGCCTCACATTTGACTGGTTCCTGTAGAGGAAATGAAGGGAGTGTGGTGGGATTAAAACAATTACAATTACTGCAACAAATACTGCAAAAATCAGCACTGGCCTTCAAGGGTTTGGCACAAGCAATGATTACTGATTACTGATTGGTGCTTTAAGCTTCAGTTTTGTAAGCATGAAGATTACTATACTTCTTTCATGTACTGTTTAGTATTAAAAAGATGAAAAGTTTTTTGATGATGGGAGAAGAAGGCAAAAGAGCTGCAGGGCCTACTGTTGACATGACAGCGTACTAATGGTGGGGGTTGGGGGGGGGGGGGGGGTTGGGGGTGAGGAAAGGGATAAGGGGTGTTTTGAGGTGTA
>JBBPCZ010000017.1:3492628-3511406 GCA_037974445.1 Brycinus macrolepidotus | reverse complement strand
ACACACACACACACACACACACACACACACACACACACACACACACACACACACACACACACACACAAGCACACACATACACACACACAAGCACACACACACACACTCTACTGCATGAAGCAATTAAACATCAATCAACTCAAGGCGAAAGATTTCCAGAGTAAGGGTTTTGATGATATAATGCAAATAGTCTATGGCAGGTTTGGAATTCAGTGTTTTCTCCAAAGAAGAAGCAGATCTGCAGAAATGCATTTTGAACAAATGTCCCACCAGTTAATCCATAGTAGATCCAAACCCAAGGGGACATTTCTTGGTAAACTGGATAATTTAATGCTTATGAGTCTCTATTGTCATCTTTACCATTCAAAAGTAATTACACAACTATATGATTATTTACACAGCTAGTTACATAATTACTTTTACATTTGATTTATATCCCGTAGCAAGTCCAAGCCTGCACTTCCGACTTTTCCATTTGTTTCAAAGTCAAGAAATGACAAAAAAGCTAGATCCTGCACACAAGCAAAAAAAACACACCTGCAACAGTAACATTTCATTCAGTGCAGTCAGAATATCTCCTCCACTAATTATGAACACAAATACAGCCCAGACTGAAAGTTTTGAAACTGCACTTTCAACAGAATTTTTTTTCACATTTCAGTGAGCTACAAGTGAGAAATAACTAATGCTTTTGTTACTGCTGACAATAACTTCAACAAATAAAAGGGGAAAACTGTCCAACAAGAATATCCTTTAGCTCTCCTTCTTTTGCCCAAGCTTGACCTCAGGCTTAAGTTATCTGGCTCGCTCTGAAATCCTCCCTTTTGAAATACTGCCCAAAAGTATAAGGGAAATACGTCTGGTGGAAAGTGAAAAATACAAACTTGTTGTCTTCTTATTGGCTGTGGGGGTACCAACCTGTGACGGAAGGAAAGTAGATGCCCACCAGCAGGGTGAAGAAGCTGGTGATGTCAGCCAGTACGTAACGGTTAGTGTTGCTGGGTGGAATGTCAGGGTCAGCCACAGATGGCATTCCTCTCTTCTCCAAGATATCTTTTTTCTCCAGGTAGAAACCAAAGAGATTCTCTATCAAAGAGAGGAAAGACAACAACTGTGAAAACATATTTACTTAATTTTTTGCTTATACTAATGTTTTAATGGATTAATTTAATTGTCATCAAGTACAGTACAGTAAAAAGCTATCAATCAGTTATACGTGTGTACTTCTTTGGCATTTGTCATTTATATTTTTAGTCATATGAATTATTTGGTGCTTAGAAATATTTCCCTATAGCCCATAGAGATATACTGCTTGATGAGTATATTTTATATGAAAAGCCTAGGGAAAAAAATCAGTCTTACGGTTTTCTTCTGAAAAGATCATTCAAAGTAAAACAACAACACCAAAAACAGTTACATAACCTTCGAATAGCTGGTAGTTTTAATTGATGTGACATGCATTTATGTATTATATATCACAGTGTGTCATACAGTGTCAGAAACCACGTAAGCTTGTCTATTTGTTGCTATGTGATGAGGTGCCTGAAGTTTAAGATGCCCATTATTTGGGAAGGCTTGTTGACTCCACCGATTTTCACTCATGACATCTAAGCATCTTTACCTACTAGGAGTACTGGCAAAAACCTGTACGCCATTGGAGCTTCTCGCGATTTACTTTGCTCTTATTAGGCCAGTCTTGTAGTATGGTCATGTTCTTCTGAATGGAGGTTCGTTTCAAATGTCAAGGAATAAAAATGATTTCAAAGAATCACACACATCCACTTCTACCAGTTTCACCATTTAGAGAACAAAGAGGAAAAGCTGCCGTCCTTCACCAGACAAACAAAACACTGACGATCTGCAAGGAGAAGATCAGGCCTTTCTTTGCCACCAGCAAGTCTTAAACAGTCCTATTTGCACACAGCTGGTAGACTTTGCAATGCTAAAATATTTTGTTTAGAGAAAACACTTTAAAAATGTTACTGATAGATCCAGGTTTTTAGGCTTTTTAGATTTTTTTTTTTTAGAAATAGTAGTTTATTTATTATTTTAAATGTTTTCACATTGATTAATGAATGTATGAATGTTCTGCACACGAACTTTGTAAAGAAGAGTGTATTTCTGCAAAAAGCCTGAAAATGCTTGATTGCCTGAGTTCTGCAAAATGCTTGAAAAAAAACCCCAAAAATTAAAACAAAACAAAAATCTATTATCTTTCTTGTCTTTGCTAGTATTGTGCATACTAAAAAAAATGTGTCAACAATGTGTCACATTATTATAGGAGAACAGTTTCAAATGATAAAAACATTGCTGTTTTTGTCTCATTAAAGTATTAAAATAGCAATTGTTAAAAAATGTAGACAACTTTAGGATAATATGAAGAAAAGAGCAGTTCTCTGACCTGCCAGGATGCCACTGGTCACTCCAGGGATGCCCTGGACCTGGCTGACGTTGTTATTGACAAAGTATTCATCGCAGGTGGCGTTGAGGAACTCCGAGTCGCAGAAGAGTCTCCAGAGCCGAGTGGTGACTGTGCTGTTGCCTCGCTCGATAGTCTTTGCGCAGATATCGAAGCCCTTGGACATTAAGGTTCGATTTCCCAGCACACAGATCCTACACAGGAGAAGGAGACGTGCAGAGGTTTGTGCTTGGATGCATAAAAAATAGTTTAAAATAGAATTCTTTAGTTATGCATTACAACTAAGGTTTCAGGTACCAAGTGAAAAGTGCAATAAATATAACAACGAATACCAGACAAGTGGTGGTAAAAAAAATGATCTTTGCTTTAACGTTTTAATATTAAATGTCAATAAAACTGAATATAGAGTACCAATCAATGATTTGGACACATATATCATGAAGAGTTTTGATACGATTTATTTGCAACAATATGAAATGACATACGGAATTTATATAGGGACCAAACAATGAAGAAAAAAAAATCCAAACTTATTCTTAAGCAGGCTCCTTTGCTTTGATGCAGTTTTACACGCTTTCAGCATTCTCTCAGCTTCGTGAGGAGCCATCCAGCATGCCTTTCCAGAAGGCTTGAAGAAGTTCCACTGAGACCTTGATGACCACTAAAAATTACTTGTTTGGAGATATTTAAAAGAAAATATTTGCTAAAAATATATAGTCTAAATTATTAGTTTATTTAAACTGTTTTGTACACAAATTCACAATTAGACAAAAAACGTTTTCATTCATTTATATTTGCCTTTCAAGCATTTAAAGGGCCCATATCATGGAAAGTTCAATTTTGCTAACACTTTTGAATTATAAGAGATTGCTGTTGGATGTGAACACTGTTAAAGTGTCAAAACTTACCGTTCACTCGCCAGTCCATACAGACCGACTTTAGAAACGAATCTACTGCTTGATTAATTATAAGGGATAAAGACAGGTTAGACAATTGTCATGTAACAATCAACTATGATTGTTTTGGTTCATAAACCCAACACAAATTATGTAAGTGCACCTCAGGGAAAAAAATACAATAAAATAAAGAGTAGGATATGGGCCCTTTAAGCTTAAGCTTAATTTTTTTTAATGTCCTAAATAAGTTATCTAGGACACATATTCAGTCTGATGTGTCCAAAACATTGACTGGTGCTGTATGTCAGACAATATCTAAGGTTGCACTGCGTCATGATTTCATAGTGAAATTATCTGCATGGACTCATTTGAGCGTTTCTCCCTAGTGTGTGTAATATAAAAGATAATCACCAAACAAAGTAAAATCTATGGCTTCTTAAGAAATATTTCAAGGTAATAAACAAAGTCACACAGGGCAACGAGTGGCACACCTTTACTCGTCAACATTTTCTTCCTGTCTACAGGTAAAGCAGTCACGAAGCCTAGTGAAGCAACTTACGGAAAGTCTGGCGGATCGAAGGCAGATTTGATGACCCCTGCATACACGGCCACGATGGAGAGAATGACGCAGGCCAGGAAGACCAGGGCCAGCTTGTTGACGTACTTAACACCGACGAAGACAACCAGAGCCATAAAAGACAGCACAATGGTGCCATACACACGCATGTTGTTGAGCATTCCTGCTTCAGCCTCTGGTCCCTCCAGGCCCTCGATCTGAAATATAGCAGCCTGTGGCACTATATAGATCTGTAGTGGGAGAGAGTGAGAGAGAGAGAGAGAGAGAGAGAGAGAGAGAGAAATACCGGTCACATAATTTGAATATTTTAGCTATAACTGTAATATTTATTTAGCTGTAATATTTATATTACACACTCAAGGGCGTAATATTGGTTTCAGAGGTGGAGCGCAGGGGTCATTCGAACAAGAACAAGAAGTGTAATGTGTCGTAAACGGAAAGAGGACAATTTTAGGTTAAAAGGCTCAGGGCACTTGTTCTAACAATTGTAAGAACAAGAATAATGAAAAGGAAAGGAATATTTATCTGCAAAGCATTATTCTAGAAGGTCAACAGATAATTTATAATATGTAAAGAAAGAAAGTAAATAAAACGGGAAACTAAATACATTCATAGAATTACATATATAAGGAGGGGTACAGTCACAGACTTCCAGAGTTTAGGAGCTATGGCACTAAATGATCTATCGGCGAGTATACCTGAGCCAGGAGGTCTAAGTGAAGGGTACATATGGTTAGGAAAAGCTGAAGGAGGAAAGTCTATTCAGGGCTTTGTATGTAAGGAGTTCAAATTCAAGATTCAAGATTCAAATTGAATGGGAGCAGTTATAGGAAGCTGTGGGTAGAGGATGATATCTAAAAATTTCCTGGTATATGTAAGCAGATGGGATGGTAAATTCTGGATGTACTACTGGAGTTTTGCCTGGAAGACCAGTCAAAAATGAATAATAATAATAATAATAATAATAATAATAATAATAACAATACAATCAATCTTATGGTCCTGCCATATTAAGATCACACTGTACACCATGTAATAATATAATAACAATAATAATATTTATTAATAATAATATTAATAATATATTAATAATAACAATAACAATAATAATTATTGTTATTATTATCAATCTTATGGTCCTGCCATATTAAGATTATAGAGTGTAATCTTAATATGGCAGGACCATAAGATTGATTATTATATTATTAGTGTAATTATTATTATAATATTATTGTAATATTCAGTATTTATTTTATTTATATTTGGGTTGGCTATTTTTGGCCACTATTAGATAAAAATACTTTCAATCCAAGTCGGCCTGTCAAAAAAGCAGTGTGTCATTTACCAGCAGAATCTCAATGCAGCCCAGGATGTACATGGCTCCAGCGAAGGTGGTGCCCAGATAGAAACAGATCCCAACAGCCCCACCAAACTCTGGCCCCAGAGAACGCGAGATCATATAGTAGGAGCCTCCAGCTGAAACAAAAGTGCAGCTTAAATATTCATCATACTTTTATAATTACATATCATTGCTGTATGAAAATCTCATAACGGTACATACAATAAGAAATAAATAACGCAACGTTTTAATGTAAAGTTAACTGTCAAAGTTTGCTTTTTAAAATTTCTACTGGTTCATTCCTTATTAAATGCTCAAACAATGTAGAGGTCAGTGAGAGTTAAGGAAAAGTAAAAAATCAAAACTAAAATTGGAGCTGACAGGTTTTCTTATGACCACAGTGATGCAACATATGCACTACACACTCCACGAAAATATGTTATAAATGTATGTAGCAATATTCTTATCATACAGGATCATAGTATATCTTATCATAGTCTTATTATTTATATACACACAATTTGCTGTATGCCTACAGTATACTTTGAGGTTTTATTGAGCGTAATTATATAGTCTTTAATGTATGTGATGCATTATGTGGACAACTTTCAGCAAACTGTTTAAGAGATGACATTTTAAGAGGTAAAATTACTAGATGAAAGTTTCCCTTTTTCCCCTCCCTCGCCTGCCCACAAACACCCGCACACAGACACAGAAACACATGCAGCCAGAGGACGGGAGCTGATCTCAGCTCAGTGGGGAACTGGACTGTGTACTGTGGCTAACTGCCCATAAAGAACAAGAGGACAACCATCCTCTGGGCCTACACAAACATAAACATAAACACACACACACACACACACACACACTCACAGACAGGGGCCATTGCTTTTTGCTTACCTGGCACTACTCCATTTGTGGCAATCGCACTCATTGAAATGGCAGTCAGCATAGTCTGAAAATGAAGTCACAGACAGACTTAAATACAGTGAAGGGAATATACTGACAGATGTACAGGTGTATATGTAGATGTGTAAATGTTTTGTTTATAGATATATAAAAACATTTGTTTATATGTTGGTAGGTAGGTAGATAGATAGATAGATAGATAGATAGATAGATAGATAGATGTACAAAACACACATTAAATGCTTTGTTGTGAAGAAGTTATGGTATTTTATGTTAATGTTATTGCACACTTTCTATTGATTTATCTTTCTCTATTTACTTTTGCACAGGCTACATTTTATGTTTCCAGTGTGTTTTCCAGTATGTAATGTTCAGCAAACAACAATTGTGCAAGAAAATGTGCAGAGATATGTTCTCTGCAGAGGATCTCCACTTATTTACAGTTAGAAAATCAACAAGACTATGGTTTAAAACATAGAAATCATTTTTATATGAACAAAATATACTACATCAAAATGAGTAAACTGAAAGCCAAACACAAAGACGTGATACATATTTGTAGAGTTCATGCCTCAGTGGGTCAGAGCTGTTTTGATTGGGGACCTAAAGCGTATTTATTCAGATGGTCATAATTTTGTGGCACATCAATTTATGATTCTTGCTCTTTTCTGACACAGAAAAGACCTAATGGCTGTTTCAAATGGAAATAAAATAAACAAAACATGAAACAAGGAGCATTTGTAAAAACCTTTGTAGATACACATACACAAACACATGATTAATAGAGCAATAGTAACAGTAGAACCCAGAGTAAGAACTGAGCTGTGGGTGTTGTCCATGGTCCTGAAGTACTAGTGCTATCAGCAATGTTGAGCATCAAACAAACAGGATGATTGCGTAATTGTATGCAGTTCAGGGGGAAGCGAGACAGAAGGATTAAAAGGGAAGAGAAGGCCGCAGGGATAGTCAGAGAGGGAAAGAGCAGCAGGGGTGAAAAGTCTAGTCTCTCTGGACCACATTACAGAAGAGTAATAAAACGTTGTTTCGCAGGCAGAAGAGACCTTTCTGTTGGTCTAGATATTCACAAAGGCCAAGCAGGCCTAAAGGAGAGGGTATTTATGGAGTGTGCGTGCATGTGTCTCGGAGTGTGTGCATGTGTCTCAGAGCTGAAATATGAAATGGTGCAAGTTTGAGAGCAACTATGTGTGTGGCCCTTGTTCATCACATTTAAGTTTTGCTGTTCATCAATTTCATCCTTGCTAATCCAACCCTGCCTTTGGAATGGTTCACTCCTTCACTACCCCCAACATAAGGTCTGATACATAATGACAACATAATGAACGGAATGGAGAATGGCCATGGAGGGATTTCTAGTTCAATCATTAAAATCAATTTAAACATGTTTCTTGTACCAAAACACTCCATTCAGATTAAATATCAACACATAATTGTATCTGTGAATCTGACTTTGCAGACTTCGATCTTCACTAGCTCATTAGTCCTTACGACTGAGTAGTAAGCATAAACAGAGAAACCCTTGTGGATCATGCAATAACAGCAGAGATTGCAGTCCAGGACAACCAAAGCATCACTTATTTGCCGCCTTTCATGGAAACCACTGTTACATGATCAAAACTGGGCATCTGGGTGCAGCCTATCTATTTTTGTTTCTAGCTTAGCTGTACAGTTTTATAAGCCCACTATTTAAAACACAGACATTTTGCTACTTTGCAATATTTAGATGTGAAATAAAATTTATATTTTGTGAGCCAAACTGATACGTGTAGTTTATTAGATATACACTGATCAGACATAACATTAAAACCACTAACAGGATTATCTTGATTAGTTTATTACAACTGCACCTGTCATAAAGGAGATATATTAGGCACAAAGGAAGAAGGAAAAATAGACGAGCATAATGATCTGAGTGACTTTGACAAGGGCTAAATTGTGATGGCTAGACTGGTCAGAGCATCTCCAAAACGGCAGGTCTTGTGGGATGTTTGTGATATTCAGTGGTTAGTACTTACTAATAGAGGTCCAATGAAGGATAATTGGTAAACCAGTGACAGGGTCACGGGCACCCAAGGCTTATTGATGCATGTTGGGAGTGAAGACAAGCCCATCTGGTCCAGTTTCACAGAAGAGGTATTGCAGCACAGACTGCTCAGAGTACCCATGTTGTCCCCTAACCACGATCGAAAGTGCCAACAATGGGCATACGAGCATTAGAACTGGACCATGGAGCAATGGAAGAAGGTGTCTTGGTCTGATGAATCGTGTTTTCTTTTTCAGTCAGGTGCGTTGCTTACCTGGGGAAGAGTCGGCACAAGGATCCACTTTGAGAAGAAGGCAAGATGGTGAAGGCACTGTGATGCTCTAAGCAATGTTCTGCTGGGAAACTTTGGGTCCTGGCATTCGTTGAACATTCGTACCCCCTACCTAAACATCATTGCAGACAAATTACATCCATTCATGGCATCGATATTCTCTAAATGCAGTGGCTTCTTTCAGCAGGATGATGTGTCCTGCCACACAAAATTGTTCAGGAATGCTTTGAGGAACAAAGACCTCAAAATGTTGACTTGGCCTCCAATTTCCTGAAATCTTAATTGACTCGAGCATCTGTGGGATGTGCTGGATAAACATGTCCGATCCTGAAAGGCACCCCCTCACAACTTACAGGACTTAAAGGCTCTGCGGCTAATGTCTTGGTGCCAAATACCACAGCACACCTTCAGAGGTCATGCCTTGGTGATTCTGAGCTGTTTTGTGGCACGAGGGGGACCTACACAAAATTAGGCAGGTGGTCTCAATGTTATGGTTGAGTATGTGGTTAGAGCTCTGTTAGAAGGAAGAGATTTTAAAACACATAAACTACTAAATATTAGAATTGAATCGTTACCACTCTCAAGCCTACAAAATGTTTCTGTTTGGCTGATTTACACTTGCAAGAACTAAAGAATGTTTAGCATTTTATATATCTAGGGGAGAATACTGGGGCATGTTATTTGCAAATATGTTAATAAGGGGCTTGTGGGAGGATGGCTGTTTCCAGGCAACAGAACCTGATTCATCAGATTTGTGCTCAAATCACCACTCATTTCCATGTCGTGCAATATTTTCTTAATTGTTTTCTTGCCAGGGAGAAAGAGGCAGAGAGAGAGAGAGAGAGAGAAAGAGAGAGAGAGAGAGAGACAGAGAGAGACAGAGAGAGAGAAAAAGAGACTTACTGTCGAGCAGCACATGAAGACAATGGTGAAGGTGCCCAAAACCCCACCGATGCCAACCAGCCAGGTCATCCTGAGGAACAGAATTACACCCAGGATGTTCTGTAGACACGGCAGGTACACACCCATCACTGTGCCCATACGAGGAGCCTGTTAAATCCAAGCAATAATCAACAAAGGGCAATGATCATACAGAAAGTATGTAATGTAACCACTGAGCAATCAGTAATGAACATAAATCACTGTGTACAGTATCAACAAAAATCTATACAAGAAGTCTGTCAATCATGTAACAAAATGAGGTCACTTTGTCAGAGATCAATGTTTTTAATAATATAAAATTAATGGGTTGCTGAGGAATGAATGTACCTCTAATATGTGAATCCTGTATAACTTCACAGGCTATAAATAACTAGCAAGAAGCTATATAAACAGCCAGTAAAAGAAACACCCCAGCAACACTGCCCTGACCTGTGGGGGCTACACTCTACAGATACTGTAGATAAAGCTCTGCTCACAACAGCATCACAACAACAGTGATTCACGGACTCCACTTCATCGTGTATTTCTATTTAAACTCATGTATTACATTTTCATTTTTCATTTACATTTGTAATTTAAGAAAACAGTATGTCATTGTAAAATTACTGTAAAATGACAGCTGTTGCTCACGGCACACTATTAGCATAACAAATGATTCCAAATGCTGGTGAATGCTATTCTAAGTGATAAATCACATCATCATAATTTCAAAATATGTATCCTAAGAGTTTGGTTGGTTATTAAGTGTAATGCCATTCTATTGGAAAAACAGCATTTTCCGAACTCTAAAGAGTAGGTGTGTTTACCTGCACCGGTTTCTTGCGGGCCTCCTCATTGTTCTCAGCCTCCTCGTGTTCTTTGCTGCCCTGTGTTAAGTTGGAATAATTGGCCAGGCTGCTGAGTAGAGATGACACCATGGGACTCGTGTCCATCTCCTCCTACAACACACACACACACACACACATACACCCACACATACATCAGCAAATGTGCAGAGATACTGATCTTTTTATAGACCGTTAAAGGTATATATCACATAACAATTCAGTTTTATTACCATTCTTTAGATGATTCAGTGCATCACGAAACCTCCATTACACCATGATTCAACCGATTCAGTTATTTTTTTACAAATATGTTACACTGAATACACTTGTAACTTCTCTTACACTTTATCTTAAAACTCTTTGCGGTTTAAGACCACCTTTAACTCAATGCAAATTTCCACCTCTGCAATTTATAGTATCTGTAGAAATGTAAATAACATTCATCAAATATTCTTGAATAGTCACAACAATCCACGATGCCTTCTGTCCTTATTGGAAGATGGGATTTTGGCATAATTATGATCAAATGTCAGTGTGCTTAGAGATGGTTTTCAATGTTCCAAGGTGTAAAATTATAAACCCCCCCCCCCCCCAAAAAAAAACAGAACTAATAGGAATCTCACTTTGCAAAAAATAAAAAGTACATAAAGAAATTTAAAATGAAACCATGTGTTTCTTCTTGACAGAGACAAAAATGTTTATAATACCTCGAACAGGGCCATGTTCTTTCCATCATACTGTTGACTCTTCTCAACATCGCTGCTGCTGCTGCTGTTGATGAAGGGGCTGCTTTCTTTGGGATTTCCATCTCCTGTGAACATAAATCCACACACATTAAGAACATTAAAAACTGTATATTCTCAATGTTTCTTGGAAATTACACAAGAAAAACATACATTAATTCATTCATTCATTCATTTTCTGTAACCGCTTAATCCTTACTAGGGTCACGGGCACCCGGAGCGTATTTCGGGGCCAACAGGCACCAGGCCACAAGAAAAACAACAACGAGAATAATATATTTCTATTATGGACCTCCAATCAGTCTTGTATGAGTTACTGTTGAGCTTGTATAATGAGAAAATTCATACAAAGAGAAATTGTAAACCAAAAAAAATCTGTTTAGAGACTTCAATATCTCTGCTTTTTTTCATTATTTTACAAAAATCTAAAGTCTCTCACTGCGGCTTTAACTTCCCTATTACCACTTCGAACATAAAATAATGACAGTTAAAATCCTTTATGAGCAAGACCCTGTGTGCAGTGTAACACTGCTGTGAAACTCACCACCAAGCACCCTGTGGCCTACTTTTAAGAGCTTATATGCATATATTTGCATGTGGGTCTGCAGCAAGGTTCCTATACTGTAACTGACAGTATCATGAGTTCCTGCATAAACGCCAGCTAAACCTGCTTACTATGGTTAATGTGTGTGCATGTGTGTGTGTGTGTGTGTGTGTGTGTGTGTATGTGTGTGTGTGTGTGTGTGTGTGTGTGTGTGTTTGCGTGAAGATGTGACTCCTAGTACTCTGGCCTAGGGGATTTGACAGTTTTACAGAGGCTTGTATATGCTGGATTATACATAGCACAGTAGAGAGAGAGAGAGAGAGAGAGAGAGAGAGAGAGAGAGAGTTGGAGAGAAAGTAAGATGCTGAAAAAAACAAATGCTGAAAAATATATATGCAGTACATCAACAAAAAAACACTCTTAAAAGACTGGCACAAGTGTGTGTGTGTGTGTGTGTGTGTGTGTGTGTGTGTGTGTGTGTGTGGAAATGTTATCTCTAGGTACATTAGCAGCAGCCTCCTGCATAGCAACAACCTAATTCTGAGTCTATTTTTTAACCTTCCACACTTAAAATGCCACTTAAGTAACTGAGGAGATTCATCTCGCCACACATTATCTCATTACAAACATCTCTCCTCAGTTCAGTGTGATTGACAGATCACTACACGAACACAAATCCATTAATCTTTCGAAGGTCAAGGACGGCAGTGACAATAATGATGGTGTCAATAATGGCTGAGACTAGCAAATGGCCTCCTATTAAATCTCGATAAACAGATAAATCAGCTCTGCACCTGGAGAGCTACAGTACACATAAAGGTTACTGAATGTTTTTTTGGCTTAGGCATATGACTTTGGGAAAAATCTCGGTATAGCCTAGATGTTTGCATTATTTGGATGTTTCTTAATTTTTTCATTTTAGGATTTTCCCAGGGGTCCATTTGTAACATTTGTGTGGTTTTCAGTACCATAAATGGCATGATACTTTCTTACACAACCATTTTCCACAACCTCTCTTTGTCTCTTAGAATTAGTAGACCGTTTTTGTTACTTTTCTTTTAAGACCAATAAACGAAAATGGCCTCTCTTCTGACTAGCTTGTGTGGAAATTACTCCAGACTGAAACACTCCTTAGCACTTCAGCATGAATCGGAGGGCTAAACTTCTTCAGACTGGAAAGATGCATGCAACTGTGACGTTGCTAAAATAATTAATTCAACATTTCCATGTGTGGCCCCAAGACTGAGTGCTAAGTTTACTGTTTACATAGCACATTTTTTTCTAACAGGGGACCTAAAAATATTTTTTAATCTTTGATACTCACACAAACACAGATATATCACAAACACAGATGTCCACACCTGGCTCAAATTGTCCATTTGAGAATCAGAACATCTGACACTAATGAGTTTTATACAGAGAATACTCTACGAGTTAATGATGTGATGGGTATAACAAAATTTTCTACTGCTTTAGAGTGATTTTACTTATTCAAGGCATGTTTTGGCGTTGGTAAAAGCTGCTATTCTTGTAAAGAACTGCTATTTTGTCAGCATATAATAATTTTTCACAGTCCAGTCTGAGGCCAGATTGACTGACCATTTTACGTTTAATTAAGATTTTCAAAAGAGGGGAGTATTACTCTGTCCGATTGTCTGGAAGAGTAAACTGTATGTATATTTGTTTGAATTAGTCCGAGAGAAATTTCACACATGGGACAACATTTAAAAAAATTCATTTTGCATGCATTTTGTGTTGCGTTTGACTCCAGGCATTGTCCCAAAGCAGCTTTTCCAGAAATACAGATCCAGGCTGCTAATGATTAGGCCGAGGGCAGCGGTGGCAGGAGATACTCCCTAAGAGCACAGTACTGTACGTTCTGAGAATAATGCGGTCATTTTATTGCTTAAAATCCGGGCATTTAAAATATAAGAAGTGGTGTTTTGACTTTTCTGGAACGTGCAGTCCATTAATGATAATTGCCTCTACTTTTGCTCAGAATTAATTGTATAGGAGGGCATGCTCATTAAATGGCCAGGGGACTACCATCACTTTACATGCCTGATTTAATTGAACACATTCATGTTTAATTAATTACTGGCCAGCTAAGCTGCACACATTTTAACTACAGATTCATTTGCTTGTGACACAATGACCTTCAGCTACACAGTTGAGCTGAGATTAAGTGAACAAAGAGCTCTTCTTTGATTGTTTTAAAGTTAACTGCTCTTTACATATCACTGATTATTCAAGAATTAAACAAATGAACAACACGGGCCAGGGTCAGGGCTTAATTTATGCAGTGTAAATTATGCACAAGTAACAGGCTAAACAGAATTAACACACTCTGTAAAACCAATAAATACAATGTTAAATGCCGCTGAATGGTTTGGGGCACTTCCAGCAGAGCAAATCAACACCAAACACAAATGCAAGCTGCCCTCAAACATATCTTCCAAATGAAACTGGGAAGCACCCGACTTCATTTCATCAAACAACTACAGCTGTGCTTAAATAACTGTGATCAGGTAATTATGTAGTAGGCTCACTATCAAGTCAAATCAATTTTATTTATTTGTTATTTACAAACTGTGTCACAAAGCGCCCTTGCAGAATCTGGGCCCTTAGTGAGCAAGCCAGCGGTGACGGAGCTGAGGAAAAACTCCCTAAGCTGGAGGAAGAAACCTTGAGAGGAACCAAGACTCAAAAGGGCAACCAATCATCCTCTGGTCGACACTGAAAAGCGAGAGAAAATAAAAGAACACTATGGAATCGACTGCCAGTAAGAGGGAAAGGTGAACAGACTTAACCCCTTATGAGCAGTAGAGTCACTAATTAGCAGCAGTTTCTGGTGGAGTCTGTATGAGTAGTAGTTTTGTTTAGAGGGAGAGGGTGGGCAGCACATGCAGGTAATCTATTCTGTTCAAAGTGGTCTGGAGGGCAGGAGTCTCAGCTTAACAATACTGGGAACAACAGTTTCTGCTGGAGTTTGTGTGAGCAGTAACAACTTTGGTTGGGGGGGGTTAAAGAACATGTAGGTGGTCCATGGTGGTTGAACCGGCCACAGACAGGTGAGTCTATTACTCAACTTTTCATCGGTTCTGACTTCCACTTAAAGCGACACAATATATCGTCTGTTAATCGTTATTGCAGAAGGCTGTAATATGCAAATGAGCCTCTAAACAATTCACAGCTGTAGGTGAGTGCTACTGGGTGTTTTGATGAATGGAGGTTTTCTCGTAATCCAACAAATCTTTAACCATTTAAGACACGGATTCACTGAGGTGTTTTTAAAGGACGACTATTCTACATTTTCATTCCCTTTCATTTTTCTATGATGTTTGTGTGGGTTTGTGTACTAAAAATTCACCCTAATTCCTTCTTAAATGACCTCTTACCTGAATAAGGAGATGTATGTAAATGTGTTGGTTTTGTGACATTACAAAATTATTTTTGCAGCTTAGTTTCCATATATGGACTGTTAAAGTTTTGAAAACTTTAAAAATATATATATTCAAGCCGATTTGCCGAAAAGTGATGATATGGGCCCTTTAGTATACTGAAAGCATCACAATTGCAATACATAGCAGTACGATCACAACACAATATTTTGTCCACATCATGCAGCCCCGCTTCCACTGTTTCCTCTTGATTCACAGGGCAGCCATCATTCAAAGCCCTGTTCTTCTTTAATTGTTCTTCTTTAATTGTGCAACAAATCATCAGAAGCCATCTACCAAAGTGCTTTATAGTAAACAATACATCAATACATCAACTTATTTTTCCCTTTCCCCTTTTTCTGTCCTTGTGAAACTCTATAAGTTGTCCTTATCTGGTTTGTAAACAGATCAAGCAGAATATCCACCAATTTTTCAAGATTCCTCCATAATTAAATAGACAGACCATTTAAAAATAATAAAAAGGCTGTATTTGCAGTAAACATCAATACCCCTGGTTGTCACCACCATTATAAAAATTTGACTTTGTTTCTCTGCAGTTTTTCTGCAATTCAACATTTCACATATTCACATAAAAACACTCATAATGACTGATAAAAATAGCAATGGCTTAATTATGCAGAAACTTTGAAAAATCAGTGGAATTCCCTTTTAGGAAACCCATTAGAATCTGTGCTATCTACTATCAATCTTTTTCTGCTTCTCTTTTTCACTACAGGCCTAATCTTGTTGTCTCCACGTCCTGTAATACACTTGGGAATCCAATTCTCTCAAGAGAATAAATTGGTTCCACTGTATCTTTTCTCTGTGCTTGGGCTGAGGCCAACGATCTATAGCTGCTCTTCACTTTTCAGATACTTCATGCTATAATCTAATAAGACTGCAGCCTCATTGAGCTCGGAGAATTCACCCGCTGATGCAGCAAAATGACTGGATATAACAGATTCCACAATTTCTGAAGAGGTGCAACCCCATTCCCACAGTGTGGCTCTTTGAAATAGGGAACATTTGCTGATGAATTTTACCAGCGCTACTGCGTTTACGGCTGTGGGAGAAGTGATTGTTCCCTTGTTGCACAGGAAAAGAGGGCTATTATTCATCTGCCTCTGTGCTTCATTGTTTCAATCCTGAAAATGAGAACTTCCATTACTGCACAAATCACTTCAAAAGAGTTCTGTCTCCAACGACACACTTGGATAACATTACACTGGCACAATGTAAGGATATCAAAATGGGCTCTCAGGGATAACGCCATAGTAAAAAAAAAAAGGCTTATGTAAAGAACATTTCACGTATTTCAGATTTTTTCTTTGTAAATCAAATATGACTGTGAAGACCCTTTTTATAATATAGTGAAGTTCATCACAATTTCAAGGTTCAATTTCAAAATTACACCCAACTGAACTTTTCAAAGAGTTGTTAAGATGATTTTCCTTTCTTTTATGATGTGTAAGAGACCATACGTTTATAAAAAATGAGCTACAGTGTATACAATATGTCCTCCTTCCTCCAACTTACATAAGCAGTGATGTAGCCCATACAAAATATGTGCTTCCATCTGGGCTAAACTGCATGGTATGATATTCTGCTGGTTTGCTTCCTTTCCCTTTGGCCACTACAGGCTCAACCACCATAAAGGACATCGACATTCCCAGTCACAACACAACTCTTTGCATCTTTGTTTCCCCCAGGGGCCAGAGCCTATAATTAGTGCAGGAGAGACTAATGGCACAGACCAGTTGTTGGTAGCAGCAGTAACCCATACTACCTACCCTGCACAAGAGTGTGGGGACGGTACCTTGCTCAAGGGTACCTCAGTGGTGCCACTAGCAGTCCTGGGATGTTGGTACTGTGTTGTGTGTCAGTGAGGTGATGAAGTGGGATCCCCAAAACAGTTTCCGCTTAGTAGCACCAAAAAACTAAAGCCAGCCTTGCCTTGGAGAGTTAGGACAGACTGTGCAGCAGAGTTGCAACGGTTTGAAATTTTCACAGTATGATAACATCTTACAAAACAGCATCACAGTCCACAGTATTTCAAGGTTATTATTACTGTTAGCATTTAAAAACAGATCTTTTACTGACTCGAATCTCAAATTTCAGTAAAATGAACACATCCTTTTCCAAATCATTCATTCACGTCATTCATTGAAATGAATGTAGGGCTGACAGTGGGAAATAAGGCTAGAATACACAAGAAATCCTTCAAAAAACGAGAGGGTTGACAGGCCTGGCAGCAGTTTATCTAAAATAGTCCTGGAGCGTATTTTTAGTGGAGCAGAGCCGCCTCTGAAGCAAGCTACGGTGTGTCTGAACCCAGGGCTAACACAACACAAAACGAGGGCAACATTGTGAAACGGAATGAAGCACAATAATTGAAAATAAAATTTGATTAATCGAGCATCCGTCCTCGAGGACAGCCCACATTCATTTTTGGGATATCCAAAGAAATCCCACCGCTGATTTGATGAAGATTGGTGATATCAGTCATCATTTTCTCTCCTTTATGTGTGTGGTATCAGTCGCTTAGTCAGACAGATAGTCAAGGAAAAAAAGAAGAATGCAGGTGAGATTCTCTGTTTTGTTGCTTTTTATATTAATAACAAGCAAAGGTACATGTTAAGATAAGCATCAACTTTCACACCATGGTATACCATGAAACCACTGCAACCCTACAGTGCAGAGATGATGATGATGCAGTGGGGCAGCTGGTGGCCTAGTGGTTAGGGCGTTGCCCCTGCAATCAGAAGGTTGTGGGTTTGAATCCCAACACTACGAGTGGTACAACTGAGGTACCGTCCCCACACACTGCTCCCCGGGCGCCCCTCGTTGGTGGCAGCCCACTGCTTCACTTGGTGAACGGGTAAAAATGCAGACATAGAATTTCACATTGTTCACGCTGTGCTGTGGTGTGTTCACGTGTGACTATAAGGGGCGACTTCACTTTAAGTTTTGTCAGTCTTATTAACAGAGCTCCTGTTCAGACCGAGACCTCAGGCTTTTAAAGGAATCCACCTGAGGATCTGGCACACTGCCAGCAAGAAACTCAGCTGTCCTGAAGCACCAGTGCTGAAATGACGTAATTGCAGAGTAAGAGAAAAAAATGCTGCTGGGCCTGAACTGAGAAACTCAAACGTACTCTGTAAGAATGAAAATCAAGAGAAGAAAGCAAGAGGGAGTGAGAAAGAGCAAGAGAGAGAAATACATAGAAACATACAGTGCAGTCTTTTGTATAGCACCTACACAAATTGTTTAAAGCCATTTTTCTCAGCGTGTGATACTGGGTATTTCTGCTAGCAGAGTTAACATTAGTATAAATGCAAACAAACAAGAAGGCAGTAAAACAACGTAAAATAAATCATAAATATTTGTTTTATCTGAAAAAAAGCAGTTAATAGTTTGTGAGATTTTTTTTTCAGATTTCGCCTCGATGCCTCCAGCCGGGGACATCGCTAGAACCCTTTCACGGGGGCACATGCCCCAGTATTTATGTGTTGTGCCCCAGTAAAATCTCGCATTCAGCTTTCAACAACAAAATAATTCATTTGATAGTGCATTAATTTAGATTGATAATATCGACAAAAGAGTGGATATTTTTCTACTAGCAAATTGTTGCGACATAGTTTTAACCACAAACAGATGCAAACAGCAGGTGAACTATAGTCCGTGTTCAGCAGGTGAACTGTAGTCAGTGTTTATGTACAGCAGGTGAACTATAGTCAGTGTTCAGTACAGCAGGTGAACTATAGTCAGTGTTCAGTACAGCAGGTGAGCTATAGTCAGTGTTCAGTACA
>JBBPCZ010000017.1:3429976-3440777 GCA_037974445.1 Brycinus macrolepidotus | reverse complement strand
GATTTGCGGTACAGTAGCAGAAATCGTCAGAACGGAAGAGTGAAGGTTAGCATGTGCTTCCTCTGAGACACGTGAAGCCACTGCATCATTACAGAGACAGAGAAGCTGTAAAACCATTAAACTGACACATTCTGACAATATCTTTATAAAATAATTAATTATGACTTTAATGAATTCAACTATGTTTTACAGTCCAGTTGACAGGTCAATTCAGACCATTTCTGAAACTGTACAATTGGTGCCAATTAACCATTACACCGGATAAATACTTATTAACAATCATAATATTACAGGTAGATGTTCAAAGTGCTTAACAGACAGGTAAACAGATGATTCATGCATGACTATTGATGGAAAGGAGGTCTGCAACGTAACATAAAGAGGTCTCACCATGTCCATCTTTATAAGAGCCTCTTTCGTTTTTCTGGGGGCCAAACCCCCCTTTGGAGTTTTGTTTCTGGGACCATGCACTTCCTAATCTCAGCACGAACACACACTGCTGTAAGAAGTTCTTCAAAACCACGAGCCGCTCTTTATTTACAGCAGCTCAATTTACACAGCAGCTCCACAAGCCAGCCCTCTTTCTAAAGAACTTCAGTAGCAGGTGATGCAAAAACCATCTGTTTTGGCCTGTCTGCTTTTCAAAGGTTTTTATTTCTTTTCAAAAAGTATGTCAAAAGACAAAGTATTTTATCAGCATCTGTAAACATTTGGTCAATATCCCCTACTTCCCGTTCAGGCAGCTTTATCTTCAGATTTATCTTTGTCTTATCCGCAGCTTCATCTGTTCATGCCTGTTTATTTGGAAACCCCATAAACGGCTTTAATTTTCTCTTCATGGAACCAGGCACTGCTTGGCACTGCTGAGATGATAATGTTTGCATTTCCAGTTTAATTTCCTTTAGAAACGCAGGGCCAGCACCCAAACAAGTGCAGCCAGCGCAGAGAAACACGGAAGAAGCACGTTTACATCCACAGCATCAGCCCTGCCGAATGATAAATACTGCTATTGTGTAAAACGTTTATTAGAAAAGGTTATACCATTATTGCTGACTCTTGACTTAAACTTAGTTGAACATCATTATTTTCCCCCTATGAGACCCCTGAGGCTTATTTGACATCTTATTTAAAAGGCCCATATTCTCCATTTCTGTATTGCATTTTAGGTCTCAAAGTGCACCTACAACATTTTTGTAGATTTATGTACCCAAAACATTTCTGAATGATTCTTACAGGATCATTTTCCCACCTCTCTTTATACTTACGAATTAAACAGGTTGTTTTTCTTATTGTGTCTTTAACATATGTGAAAAACCTTTGTTTTGACTGCCTCTCCTGTATTTTGTCTCATTCAAAAAGCAGTTTGGGATGAAACACTCCTTATACCTTCACTGCGAATGAGCAGAGCAAAACCACTGCGGGATATTTCCCTTTTTGACATAATTTGAAGCTGTTGTTTACACTGTGTCAAAGTCTCACAATGAAGGACTAGTACAAATGTTCCAGAATGACTTAAAACAATCTTTTTATGTTGCCTTACAATGAAGGTAAAAATGTTTCCCCTACTTTTTTGGAGGGTTTGTTCCAACAGCAATGATATGTTAATGTGTTTTTCCTTACTTGACATCATAAAAAGAATGATTTCCAAGAGGGCTGTTTTCTGCAGCATAAATTTCTAAAATGGACGGCTTGGACGGAGAGGTGAATGATGCGTTCAGAAACTTTAACAATGCTGACTTCCTACATTATAGAATAATAATTGTGTGCATGAATTATAAATCAGGAGTTACCCATTTGCCCTTCTTCTCGATGTTTTATGAATGAAGTGGGTGTTCACAAAAACAACTGCGACTTTCTTTCAGCTCAGCTGCTGAGCATTCCCTAGAACCTATTTCCTGACATTTATGTCTTCAAAAGTATCTGCTGACATTCTCTGTAGCAGCTCATAACCTGTAGAGTCAGGTATGAGTCACTGTAATTGTAGGCTACGGAGCTACACAGCAAACCTGTGCTTAAGAGATGTCAGAAGCTGCCGTGATGGCAGTTCATGCTACTAAATCAGTGTGTTTGTCTACTCCAGCAGCTGACTTCTGCTTTAGTATGGGCGTTAGAAGGTCTTGGATTGGAGAAGCAAGTTATATTATATTAAGGAATAACTGACATTACTGGTATTACGCATGTGTTTAATAGTACAGTGTACGTCCACGAAGTCGCGGTTCAGAGTTTGCGGCCTCAGTCGTTCACAGATTTTTTCTTAGAACCTAACTAATAATTGTTCGCAGAAACCCCCGCAAATTCACAAGACACTGCAAATATCCTCCGCATTTTTTTTTTTTTTTTTGCTTTTTTCGTGGCAATATATAATTTTTTATGCATTTTAGTGCTAAATTATTAAGAAAAATAAAATTTATTAATTTGGTAACATAAATATTAACGTAAATTCAGCTACATTTCCAAAGCCAGCACAAAACCACACCAGAAGAGGACCCGTCATAGGATAGGACTCCTCCTGAAGGGCCTGAAGAAAAGATGCTGCCCCATGAACTGTGTAACACACATGTTTGACCGAAAGAGGGCGCCTGAACCCCGAATGAAGACACACAGGACTGTGGAACTGACTTTATTTCTGTATTTAAATGTTCATCTTGTATAAATTAAAATATGTTAATATATTAATGATTAACCGCACAGATTATTTGGGGTAATGTATTAAGCTGAGTTTAAAATGCAAATAAAGTGTTTTGGGAGCATATCTGGGGGCATATTTAGGGTTTACACTATAAAAAAAGACATTTTAGGCATTTTTTTTTACCACATCACAAATTCACGGTTTTTCACAATTCGCGGGTGCTCTTGGAACGTAACCCCTGCGAATTTCGGGGGTCGACTGTATTATTCTAACAAAAACACAGTATGCAAAGTGATGCAAAGACTTTTTTTTATCTTTTATTGCATGGTTGAATGTGACACTACACCGAATCTTGATGATGTAACTTCATGCAGTATGGAGCCTTATTACACAAATAATAATTTGGGCCAGTGGTTCTTGTCTATGTTACAGTAATATACAGTCGCTGATGTACGATGTGTGCTACTTTTTCTTGCCTGCTTTGGGAGCTTTATCCAAACCTTGGATGTATTTGCGAGGTATCTGATATTGTTCTACAAGAAAACAAGAGAGAAGAGAATGATGGGTGAACATAAAAGGTGCAGCAGACATTCTTCAACAGATTTAAGTGGCTACAAAGCACTTTACTGTACCTAGTAGCAGTTTGCCAACATGTTGCACCTGGTTTCCCTGGATTTGTACCAGCTGCCGGTCTTTGGCTCCAGGGACGTCATGAAGGACAGAGCTGGCCTGTACTCGGTGCTGGAGGGTGTCTGCCACCACAGTTGGGTCTATACCAAAGCCTTCCAGGTTCTTTATTATCGTAACCTAAAAACATCAGAATAATAAGGGCAGGCAACACACACACACACACCTGAAACACAGAGAAAGTAAGACAAATATATGGGAAGTTCTTTAGAAGAACTTCCATCAGGAGAACTGGGGCAGGACATAGAAGGTAGAACATACAATAAGAAAAAATTAAATATATGACATGTTCTCTGTCTACTAAAGACAAATCTGTAATGAAGACCTAAAAAGAGCAAGAGCATGTGAGTGGCTGATATTTCATACGTTCCTGAACAATCTGGGCAATAACTGACCTTTCCGTGCGCCACCCACAAAAGTGCTTTTACAGAACCTGCAATTCGAAAAACTGTACCTCTCAATCCAACTGTAAATTTAAAGGGTGTGCTATTAATATCAAACATTGCTAATTTTGGAGACATGTGAAGTCACATTCTTAGGGTAGACTGCATGTATTTTTTATTATTGTGGTTGTGGGGTCGAGTTAACGTTAGCATGTTGGACGCTTGACAACATAGTCCAGCTCAGAGGGGCAGCATTTTAAACTGGAAACTCAACTTTATGCAGCACCTCTAAAGAAATAGCATAGCAGTCTTATAGGAATGTATGTATTCTTCTTGTGTATGATTGTGGAATTTATGTATCCTTTATTTTCTGTAAAGCTTGTCCAACTTTGCAATGCTTGCAACAAGAGAATACATTTGTAGGTTGAGCAAGGACAGGTCAATTATGCCTTTGAGATACCTTTTTGTTCGAGCCCCTGGAGGCTATGGTGATATCTATGGGTTCCACCTGCCCTTTCCTGACCACAGGAGCCTGACCTGGAAACAGCAGCTGATGGCATCCCTGCATCCTGCTCAGGGTCCTGAAAAACAAGGGGGAGATCTTTATAATTAATATAATCCTGGTCCAATTCCAAACTCTTTAGAGGTGCTAGAATTAAGCCAAACATAATTTCTGGGTGAATTTGTATAAAAGGGGTTAGGCTTTGGCTAGAATATGATATCCGCTGCACTGTAAATTGGCCCATAATACATTTACTGGAATTCTGGTTAATAAATAAACCCATATTTAAATAAAAGTCATCACAAGAGAATGTTTCTGTTTTACCAGTAATAGTGAAATTATATCCTACCCAACTATCCTTCTCTCATATCCTGTCTCACCTGTGCTATTGTGATTAAAGACAGCAACTCTGTGCCAAACTTGCTGAAAAAATTAGAACTGGGTCAGATGGCATGGAAACATAAACAGCTTGAGACACAACCCTCAACGTGAACAATAACTGCACCATTATTACTATACATGCGTAATGTTGAAAGGGTCCATTCATTCTAAGGAATAAAGGGAGGTTCGAAACTGGTCATGTACAAGTGAATTGTGATTATTGCTTCTACTTAAAACCACACAGATAAGTTGTCTTTAGGGAAAAAAAAAATTATTTGAATTTCTGAATGAATGAGTCAATGAACAGTAACTGTCAATTCAAGTCAATTCAAAAGCTCACATTCTGTGAGGTGAAACTTTCCTCTGTATTTTCCTCTATGAATTTCTCTAAAGTTAAACTCAACAGCAGCACTAAAACTCCCAGATGATTCACAAAAGCAGGACAAGGTTTTAAGAAGGCTCACCTGCTAAAGAGATCGTCCCACTTTAACACCTCCACCTCCTGGTATTCAGATTTCTCCAGTAAGCAGTCGCACAGCACAGGGTTAACTTTCACATAACTGACAAACGGAAAGAAGACAGGAAATAAGGACTGTAATCAGGGAAACTACTAAAACATGTCCCGTTTATCATCTTGTCTGTTATGTAAATGGACTAGAAAGAGATTTAGTAGGTGAGTGCAATGGGAGATAAATCAGAGGAAAAGAATGGAAACTGTTATGTTTTTACTGTACCTTTTGTTGTTTTCATGGACGAGCTCATTACTTTTGACGTAATTGGTGATGATGGTCCTCACCTCACTGGCTTGGAGAACAGCGCCCTTTCTGAAACACACGTTACACACTTAGTAAGCACACGAAAACATACACACACACACACACGCACGCACACACGTCACACATTAATTCAAACAACAAACTCACTTTTTGTGGGCGTCCTGGAAGATCAGTTCGAGGCGTGAAGTGACCCCGTAAAGGGGGGTGATTTCGGGGGGTTGATAAGACACCTCACAGCTCTCAGCTTCCTTCACACTCTCCTCTGGTGGCTCCCAGTCCTCCGCGACTGAGAAGGAACACAACCTGCAACAAAAAAAGCAGTTAGTCAAGAAAGCACAGTCTCTCAAAAGTGATTTAATCCTTGTTATTGTGATGTAAACCTTTAATGCTACATTTAATCTATTTTCTTGAAGTTTTAACATTCAGTTATTTTTAACTGTACAATCAAGTAACTGCTACGTATTTGCCTACACACTCTCATGCAGTACAGAAATTGGCTTACTGTCTATATTTAATGGATAATACAGATAAATATCTTTTTGAAGTGCTCTACATACTCTGGGTTCTTCCAGTCCACCTCCACAATACTGTCGACTCCTTTACTAAGCTCCTTCACCCGAACCAGACTGTGCTCCTTCTGCATGATCTGTAGAAACTTTGAAAGCTACAAAACACCCAGAGGGAGGGGAAAGGGAGAAATGGAAAAGAAAAGAAAAGAACAGGCAGGATTATTTTTAGTCAAACTGATTTCAGTTTAGGTTTCCACCAAGTGAATGTAGGTAAAAACGTACCTTTTTATAGCTAGACTTTTTGATGTCAAGATGCTTTCCTTTAGGACTGCAAAAAAATAAGACAACAGTTAAACACATCCATGGAAAACTTTTGGGCAAGGCTTTGGGTCTAGGACCATTTTCATTTGCATTCTATTGCACCAAATTTATCACTGAATCTTCTTCCCTAAGATGTCTGGTGTAATGAGACAGAGGTGGGCTGGATAACTACTTCTGAACCCCACTATTTTGGTACTGTTATGGGATTTACTCAGTAAACATTACCATTTTTAGAACGTTGGGAGCATTGATACACTGTACTGAATACAAGTTGGAGAACTGGTGTGGCAAGTGCCACAGAGCTGCCACCCTGTAGATCCTTCTCTGGTTATGTTATAAGGCAAGAACAGAAAAGTACCAGCAAGAGGCCATGTGCTTGCGCAGGAAGGTGCCTGTCAGCAGGGGGAGCTCAGACTTTTTCACTTTGCTTTTGAGGGCATGGAGGAAACACTGAAATAACAGGAAATCCATCTGCTCTGTAAAGAGATTAAGAACCAGTGTTAACACCCAACACACACACACAAACACACACACACACACACACACACACACACTGAACACTAACATCCATCTGAAGTCAGCTGTAGTTTAAATATAAAGCAGAATCCAGTTATAAAGAGCTCGATAGCAGCACCCAGCAATGTTCAACCAGCAATTGGTCACCTTCTTTGAATTTTATGGGCACGGATTTTAACAGTAACATCTAGACTTCAAAAGCAGTGATATGAAGCACTGCACTCTCTTCAGAGGTTTATGCTCATAACATTCCTGTTTCAGCTTTACCCAGCTGTAGTGGTCACTGCAAACTGCACATTGTTCAAGGACAACTCGGGAACATTCAATGGACATACAATGATAACTTAAAGAGCAAGCACTTTCTCTGACTGTCCCTTTTCAAGCAGAGATTTCAGCCATAATCCTGAAATACAGCGGTCACATGAAAAATAAGGTGTAAACAGTGATCTTAACGCAGTGTTCCAGACCACTCGGAAGGCTGGAATGCTTATCCTGCTACTAAGAAAAGTACAATGGAGTGCCATATGGCGCACTGTTACTGTAAATACTCATAAGACAATTTTAAGCAAATAAAATGCATCATTGCAAGTTAAATTTCCACTGATGGACACACAGAAAATGCTTGCCTTGTGGTGATCTGGAGTCCTCCTCTTCTGCCTGCACCTGCTCCTTGGCCTCCTCCACCTCCTCCTCTTTCTCTTGCTCTCCGAGGCTGAGGTCCTGCAGGCTTTGACAAGATGACTCCACTGCAGCTGTCTTGGAGTCAGTCTGTCCTTCACTCTCCTCCCCGTCATTTTTTATCAAGTCTTCCTCTTCTCCTTCTCCATATTCCAATCCATCCATCTCTCCCTCTGCCTGTACTGAAGGATCAGTCACTGCTATAACAGGAGGAACAGTCTTATCGCCAAAAGCCCTAAGAGCAAGGAGCCCAGTATGAAAAGAGTAAGACCACATGTGTGCAGAAAATGATATTTCATATATACGTTCACCAAAAGTTAGGGCTTGTCCCGCTAAGTCGACTAGTTAGCCAATCAGTAACTATGGTACTATCAGGTACTACAATGAACTACAGTGGACAGGGACAAAGTGGGGTCAATTATTTGTGTGCGCACCACGAACAGATATTTCCTCGCTTCGATGGGACTTAAGATAATAGATAATTACTGCGTGTTATTTAATATTATAATGGCCCACATTCTACTTTTTTTTTTAATTACTTCCCCTGACATCCACTTACAACATTTGAGTGAGTCTATGCATTAAACACAGTCATATTTTCAGTTTTATTGGAAAACATCTTTTTCTTGCTTTTTTTTTAAACAGTTCAGCTTGATCAATAAACATTGTTCAAGTTTCAAAAGACATTGTTCACTCCCCCACTCCATGCATGGAAAATAAACCGCAAAAACAATCACAAAGATTACCACCTTTTGGCACAGAAAACCACACAAATATCTTAGGCGGAAAAAAGTAAGAACAAGAATAACAGAGGACATGAATCATTTAACCTTGCTGAGGGGCTTTTAAGCTTAAACGCTTTTCAATGTATGGTCTACGACGTAATTGTAAAGAAAGATCTATAACTGTAGGTCACATTGCACACCCATGACTCCAAACAGAAAACACATTAGTGATGTGCAGAGTGATGGTATAGAGTGTGTGTGTGAATTGCTTACCACAGCTGGTCCATGTATGTGTGAAGGACATTCACTCCTTTCCCCTTCATCCCACTACTCCTCATGTCACTGCTTGACATGGCAGCAGTGCCCACAGCAAATGGCGCCCTGTAACAAAGCAAATCCAGTAAAAACTCACAAAATAATCTCCATGCAATAAAGCACATGTTTTACTGATGTACTGATTTAGGTGAACTATGAGTTGGCTTACAGCTTTACCTGTTGGACACAACATTGACAGCACAGCAGTCCCCTTTCTTTACATCAGGTAGTCCAGTAGAGGACACCACGACCCCTGGCAGCATGAGATCTGCACAAGTGGCAGAAACATTCAGTTAGAGCGTGAGCGATACATACAAGAACACACACAGGTATACACATACTCACTCATTCCCAGAGAAACTCGCCTGCTCCGCCAATTAATTTCTGCACCACCGGAGCCCACGTTGTCAATGCTGGCAACATATCAGGATATCGCCAAAGCGTGTACACTAGAGAAAACATTAAGAATCAGAATCTATAGGGAATAATCACAACAGTATTTCCAGTAGGCCTTAGGTACCTGTAGGATACAGCTGTTTCTCCAGCTGAAAGAACACAGGGTTCTTATGGAGGGCATATAGTGTAACAGCATCTCCTTTATGTGCATAAATCTTCACAACATTCAGTTCCTCTTTGTTCGGTACGAGCTCGTTCAGGTCTTCCGCGGAGAGGGATGGAAACGCAGCTGAGATGTCCGCTCTCAGCTTTCTCCTGTGTAATGGACAAGAGAGAGATTCATGCGTCACTGAGACTCTTTCAGCCAATCAGACATTAATCTGATGAGCAGCATAGTCGCATGTAATATGGGCCCTTTAAGACTTAGCATAAAGCCTAAGTTTTAAAGGGCTTATATCATGGGAAAATGATTTTTTTTTATCTGTTTTGTAAACACTATAACCCAATCTATGGAAACTATGCTGCAAAAACAACCTGTTTTGAATTCATTGTTTTTTGTTTTGTCACAAAAACAATACATTTATAGACAAAGTTATAAAGAGTGTTTCACCCCTGATTTTTGGAGTGAGACACAATATGGGGCAGCCAGCCTGAACAGAGGTCATTTGCATACAAAAGGTAACAAAATGACACATATAACAACAAAACATGCTTGTTTAATTCTAACAGATAAATAAAGCACAACAGTGGTAAAAAAATAATAATTATGGCTGTTTTCAGTACAGAAAAACACCTTAAAAATCAGACTAACAGATGTAGGATACTGCCTTCTCCAGACATAAAGTCTTGAGTCACCCCTTATTTCTTCATATTTTGCTTCCAAAGATCCAGACTTTCTTGTATTTGAATGTGGTCTTGAGGAACAGTTCTCCAGGCTTCCTGAAGGACTTTCAAAGACTTTCATTTTCAACCCAGGCCCTGAACCTGACCAGTTTCAGAGGAATGTTTTTTATTTGTTGAGCCATTCAGTGACCTACGTACAAATCATTCAAGCATAACAAAGGCTTGAACCAGTGAAGAAACACACGCAGATAACGGCAGATTATCAGAGCAGTGGTTAGTACAACGATAGTGCTGAATGCTGAGTGGTTGAAACATGTTTATCTAGGTGCCTTGTATCTTTGGCATTTTGCAACCTGTCGCATTTGTTCCCATTTCTTTTTTTAATCTACTCAGTATGCCAAAGATAAGACAGTTTGACAGGCATGTGATTCAAAGCAAAATATAAATAAATGAGGGGTTGCTCAAGACTTTTGCACAGTACAGTACTTATTAATAACCACCACACTGCCTTCTCTATACATATTTATGAATAACCATCACACCACCATCTCTACACATATTTAGGAATAACCATCATACTACCATCTCTATACATATTTATTAATAACCACCACACTGCCTTCTCTATACATATTTATGAATAACCATCACACCACCATCTCTACACATATTTAGGAATAACCATCATACTACCATCTCTATACATATTTATTAATAACCACCACACTGCCTTCTCTATACATATTTATAAATAATCACCATACAGCCTTCTCTAGGCATACTTATTAACCACCATACTGCCTTCTCTATACATACTTATTAATAACCACCATACTGCCCTCTCCATACAAATCCTTTAATAACCACCATACTGCCTTCTCTATACATATTCATTGATAACCACCATCCTGCCTTCTCTATACCTTTATTAATAACCACCACACTGCCTTCTCCATACACATTTATTAATAACCGAAACACTGCCTTCTCTATACATATTTATTAATAACCATCATACTGCCTTCTCAATACACATTTATTAATACCCACCATACTGCCTGCTCTAGTGGTACTTATTATTAACCACCACATTGCCTTCTCTATACATACTTATTAATAACCAACACACTGCCTTCTCTA
>JBBPCZ010000017.1:3405312-3429876 GCA_037974445.1 Brycinus macrolepidotus | reverse complement strand
CTAGTGGTACTTATTATTAACCACCACATTGCCTTCTCTATACATACTTATTAATAACCAACACACTGCCTTCTCTACACATATTTATTAATAACCACCACACTGCCTTCTCTATACATACTTATTAATAACCAAAACACTGCCTTCTCTCTACATATTTATTAATAACCACCACACTGCCTTCTCTATACATATTTATTAATAACCACCACACTGCCTTCTCCATACATATTTATTAATAACCACCACACTGCCTTCTCTATACATACTTATTAATAACCAACACACTGCCTTCTCTCTATATATTTATTAATAACCACCACACTGCCTTCTCTATACATATTTATTAATAACCATCATACTGCCTTCTCTATATATGCTGATTAAAAACCATCATACTGCCTTCTGTGTGAAGCCTTATTTCTGAGCTGTACTCAGAGTGATGAGGAAAATGATGGCAGAGAAACATTAACTGAGCTCTCCAAGCATATAACAGTCTCTATGTCAACTACGTCCACTTTCAAGCCTTAACAACAATAAGACACACAGACAGATATCTGAGAGCAGGGTTGAGGTTGAGGTCGAGGTCTATAGCTGTAGACTTAGTGAGCAGCTTTAAAAACAAGCAGACTAATCTGAAACTCACAGCTAACTTTAGCCAACCAGCTAACCTGGTATTTACTAACCTGTCCGAACCCTTCATAACAGTGTTGGACTTCACACGAAACGCTTTGGTGAACATCCTGGGGTCTGTTTAGTGTATCAGTTTGCCAAAACCTTTTAATTCCCAGATTTAAAGGTGACAGTTTCAGAACATGGTGTAATTCATCTCAGGCTGCCGGGCTGCACCATGTGGCTGCACTACAAAATATGTCCGGGTGGGAACAGTGGCTCGCGTTGGAATGGGCCCTCTTCCATGCTTACATTTGATCACTTTTTTAATTGCTAAAGTGCATCACATTATTCTTCATCTTCTTCTGTACACTTTTAAAACCAGAGACTTTTAGGGTAAGCTTCTGGGTACATTTAGAGGAAAGTCTGCCAAAAATGCATTTATTTATTTTTTCTATTTCCTTAAATACTGGTACAGCTGACACATCTCCACTTGGTATCACAATATATTTGTTTATATATTTAACTTATATGTATGTTTAACCGAGATAAGTATCTATAAATCTTATATTGTTGTACTGTACATTCCTATGACAATAAAGATATCCTATTTCATATTCTATAATCTCTATTGTATTGCCCACATGTTCATATTCAAGCACCCTGTCTGTGCCTGCTTCTGTGCTTGTTTGGGCTGAGCTAGGACAGAGACAGACATTTAGTCTTGTGTTTGTTATTTGTAAACTCTCTGTGTAGCAGAAGAAGAGGTCAATGTCTATAATAAATCTATTATTCATTAGTAACAACGTGTCATTTCCTAGTACTGATCATTCCTCAGTGGTGCCACTGGCAGTCCTGGGATTCAAACCCACAAGCTTCCAATCACAGGGGCAACTCCCTAACCACCAGGCCACCAGCTGTCCCGAGGAATGTGAAAAAAAAAAAAACGTTAATGTCCTCTGGAGGCACTTGTGCTCAAACTTATTTTACTCAGTGAAATCTAAAAGGCATTTGCTCTGCTACCTCAGCAGTTTAGAGCACACTCAGGAACTCGTCTTTAACATCTTAATACCTTAATCTATTAATAATTAATGAAATCGTAAAACTCTAAAGTCTAGTAAACATCTTAAAGCCCTTAAAACCTGTAACATCTGTGCATCTTCCCCTTGCTATCCTTGCTACTCCCCTTTCTTATATTCTAATGTGACCTTTTGTTGTAATAATAATTATTAATATACTGTACTAATAAAAACCTTTGCAAAATGTATTGCAAAATTTGCAAAACTGCTCTTAAATTTGACATTTTGCCAATTGAAATTAAATGTATGCTTAAATCTTAAACTCAAACTTTGTGAACATGACGGAATGTGTTAAAAGGTGTTTTCTTTCATTATATTTCATATATCCTTACTTTTTCCTGTACGGTTTATATCAATTTTGTAGTCGGTTAAATATGTGCTTCTTTATAAGCGCAGCATTTTCTCATTTGTGTAAGTGCAGTGACAATATTTTGTAATCTATTCACACTTCCAATAAAGATTTGGGTGGAAAGTCATAGTAAAGTCACCATTTGTCATTCATGAACACACCACAGCACAGCACACAGTGTGAACAGCACAAAATTGTTCTCAGTAAGACGTGGATCTGAATATTTAGCCCCTCCCCTTCATCTTGCACTCTCCTCCGACCCCCACTGATAACGGTGAAGTCCAGCCTGTCAGTCATGTGAGGCGTGTGGCGTCTGATTGATGAAGAATAAGTGAGAGATAGTGACATTAAGCTCCACAGCCCTATTTGCACAGCCATGCGAGCTTTAAAAGTGTCCAGGGAGTGAAGAGTGAGACAAGAGGACAAGAAAGAGACGAATTGTGATCTTCTCCCTCCGGCTGCTGAATAGACATCAGAGCAGCCAGAACAAAACCCTACTCAGGTGGTCACATGAGGGCTGCAGGGACATGTGTGCGGCTGCTCGGACAAGTGGTGTGAGGAGGAGCTGTGTCGGGGGTGTGTGTGTGGTGTGAAGAGGAGCTGTGTGTGGTGTTTGTACGGACCGAGACCACTGACGTTAAAGCTCTGGTGCTTTTCCAGACTCTTCTTAACTGGATAGTCTCCCAATCCTTTAATCCCTGGAGAAGTTCATCTCTGGAGTGAGCGGAGATGAAACAATGAGGGTTTCTGCTCCGGCACCATGCTCTTAACCCCACAGACTCTCGGGGGCTCAGACCCTTCCGGCCAGCCAGAAGAGGGGACCACCCTGCTCTCCCCCCAGCCTGCTGTGAAACTCACCCAGAGGATGAAGAAGAAGGTGATAACTGAGGACTACAAGCTCTCGGGGCAGGTGCTGGGAGTTGGGCTCAATGGGAAGGTGTTCGAGATCTTTCACAGGAGCTCCGGGGAGAAGTTCGCCCTGAAGGTAACAGCAGGTCCACAGAAGTTCGGAGTGACTTTTCATATGAATGTATCTGTTTTATAACAGTTCAGAAACTCTAAACTAGACTGGTAATGTTTTAGTCATATTTCAATGTAAGATTCCAGTAAATACAATTATTATAAACTCATTGGATTGCAAAGAATAATATATATATATACACCCCCCCCCCACACACACACACACACTTCAGGCCAGAAATGTGGGTCCACCCTCAGAATAATAAAAAATAAATAAACAATACACTGCTTTTTAAAAATTTCATTACAAGAAAACATTAGAAATACTTAAACAAATGTAACTCACTGGTTTTCAGTATTTTGTAGTCTGTAGTAACACATTATTCAGGCACAATGGCTGAAACTATTGGTTTAGAAGAGACATATCAGGTCTGTCTTTAGTGACTGACATTCACTTTGTGTTGTATCATGAAAAATGAAAAGTATCACTCAATTCTTCAACATCGCACAATTCCTTCTGGGCTACGTATCGTTGGATAAACTTTCATAGTTCAACATATATACACAATTATATTTAAAACAAATAATAATACTATTTAATTCATTAAATAAATAAAAAGTAAACTAAAGTAGAAAAGTAGAAGATTTCAACAAGTTATTATAGAGTAATAAAATAAATATTTAAATCTTCTGGTAGAGTTTTAATACATGATACAGAATCTGTCCATGGAACATGCTGTGAGTATTTGATTGCATTCAGCCATGACGGCATAGTGAGATCAGGTAGTGATGCTGGATGATTAGTTCTGGATTGTAAATGCCACCATAACTCATCCCAAAGAACGCAGCTCTGCAGCCCAGTGTTTATGGGGTTGTTTATGCTCCTCTAGTTGACATTTGGCCTTAGACTTTGTGACCTTAGGGTCATGTGTGGCTGCTCCAGAGCGTCCTCAACTATTAGCAGTGCAAGGGGTGTCTATAATTTAGCTTTTTGCCATAAAATATATGTATACAGTGGATGCCTGTGTGTGTTTTTGTGTGCATCAGAAGGAGGCCAGAAAACTTTTGGAAGTCAGAGTGTCCAAAATCATGATGCCATTTAGTCAGTCTGGGTTAAAAGTTAGGGCTTGTGAATAGGCTGACAGAAATACGTTCATCCAGAAACAGAATAGCTCCCAACACAGGGCTTGTCTACCCGTTATTATGACCAAGCTAATATTTATGATAGTGCTCTTAGAAAAAAATATATTAAAAAGAAAAAAACATTAGCTGGTGCAGTGGCTGAAAAACCTAGAACCCACTGCTATATTTCACAGCATCCTGAGTCATTTTATTTTCCTTTACATCTGGACTTGATATTGAGGGCTGCTTGGTATGAACTGCAGAACAGTCCATTATGAAGGCACGGGACATTTCCTAGAATCTGGCCCAGCCATATGGGGGTATAGTATAAACACGTTCCTGGAAAGACAGAGCCTGCTTCAAGGGCGAAGGGCTGTTGTTTCATGTTTCCAACACAGGATCCCCTGTGTTTATATCCTTCTTTGATTACTGTATGACACGCTGTTATTTACCGGAACATAAACGGATGACGTGCAATACATCATACAAACTGTGTACTGCATTACCATTCCTATGATCTGTTATATAGGATTCAGCTGTGTGACTGCAGGGTCAGGCAATATTTCTTATATTTCGCATATGACGTACAATATTCCATATATTTGACATATGACATTTACACGGTCAGTATAGATACCTTATGTCCATAGAAAAAGGTTTTCGAAAGCTATTTGGGGATGATCTCTGATCATTAATATATTCATAAACGTAACGTGCATTTCCGGAGTCAGTTTCATATTTCCATTTTGATCAGCCTGTTTTGCGATGAGTGTGTGGTTTTCCCGTTGGAGATAAGGTATAGTTTTTCATTGTGCTGTCATAATATCGATCCATTCCGCTCAGATGGCTTTGGAGTGTTCTAAAGCACAGAACACACACTGCAGGCCTGGGAAAAGCCGCCTCATCAGTGTCCTCGCTGAATCCCAATATCCAGTGACAGAAAGTGATGCCACAACACCTTACAGCTTACAAAGCTCATATGCACTGGATCATTTCAGCAGTGACTGAATCATAATCGCAGAATCAAAGGAACCAAAGTCGTATACCAAACAGCCGGGCCCGGACGGAAGTCATGACTGATTTATTTACGCATAAAGTTTTAAATGACTTTAAAAGGCACTGGCTCTGGCCCAGGCACCAGACTGAGTGTCTGGCTCGTCTACTGCCTTGGCAATTACACTGGGGAATGACTTATCCTTTTAACTCACCATCTGCTTAAACAAGGTAGACAGGAACGAATAGAGGAGAAGCCACCAGCCTCAACGTCCAAAAACAACCCATAGTAGCAGGCCAACTGACATATGCATGCTCCGCCCAGAAATGTAGAAGCTGTTGTGAAGATACACAAATCTTTATAGAATACCCAAGTGATGTTCTACCAAATGTAGCCCACACCGGACCACCCTAAAGCTTATTGCTGACTATCTACAGGAACAACAGTGCAAATCTAAGTTATTCTTAAGTTACAGTTAAAATATTCTCACCATTTAAGGAGTCAAATTTAGGGTGTGTAATTAATTTATGATAATTTGTACGAACCTCACACTGTTAACTGTCAAGGTTTAATTAGCCACAGCAAAATACATTTTAAACTGTAAACTCAAGCTTATGTAGCAACTCAAAAACATTATAGTGGTCACATTCAAATAATTGACATTTTTTACTTTGTATGCTTTTTTAAAATTTATACTTTAATTCATTCTTTGTACCTTGGTACTGCACACTGAATCTCATTGTACAGTTACAATCAAGATTTCTTGTCAAAAATTAATCATACAGTTTCTCATTAGACTGAATAAGGTGAGAGTTCCCACCCTTTTGCCGCCCACACAACTGAGCCCAGAAGCCTCTGTGGCACCGCAAGCAACACATAAACTCCCCAAAAATCTTATTATGTTCATTTATCCACAATGGACACGTTCCATATGATGAAAAAGAGAAATGTTTTTTATGGACTTGCACTGAAAATTGTAATGATGGCAGGTTGGCTGGTTGTAGGTGCAAAGTCCAAATTTGATAAACCAAGACAAGAAACAAAATACAAAAGCAGATACATAATCCAACATATAAATCCACAACCGAGTTTCCAAAGAATTCAACACAAGGATGAACAGGGCAAACAGAAATACAGTCCACAGAGGTTGACACAAACACAAGTATATAATGTGGGCATATACCCTCTCAGGCATATATATAATGACCTGAGAGTGGAAACACCTGGGCGAAGGGGAACAAGACACAGGTGGACATGATAGGGTGGGGGTGGGGCTAAGGCGGGGCCTAATCCGAAACAAAAACAAACTCATTTGGACACATGAACACATGGCAGGTGTTAATAATAACAGACACAGACATGACACAAAAACATGGCGAGGGCAAAACGTTACAAAAATGTAAATAAAACTAACTAGCTGTGTCGTGTATTTTCCCAGACCATTAAATGAGCTTGAACTAAATGCTGTTTGTTATGGCAAGAATATTTGCCATATTAAAAATTACTTGGTTATATATATATATATTTATATTTTAATAAAACTGTGCAAAACAAACTTCAGCGGTACCACCACACCACAGCAGTACCAACACAGCAACATCTATTTGCTAAGATTCTGTTTGTCCAGCTTCGCAACAGGCGCTACATAAGAATGCATGTCTACATCTTTATTAAATTTAGACATTTTTTTGCATTTGGTATACCAGTGTAACAGCATTTGGTATACTAGTTGATTGATTTCATTTACACTGAGAGTTTAGTGCTTTATGAGTAGTTTTGCTTTAATAAAAATGCTGGAAATAAAAAAAAACTGGAAAATGAACTGCTTCATGTGATTTAACAGTAATGTGATTATGCTGCAAAATGATGATAGAAATGTCATTTATGTGTGTGTTTGCACTTTCAAAGAAGGCATTTGAAATTCCATTATCAAAGATAACACCATGATAAAAAATCCATTCATCCGTTCGTTATCTGAGCTGCTTATCCTAACCAGGGTTGTAGGGGGTGTTTGAGCCTATCTCAGCGTTCATAGGGCGAAAGGCAGAGAAACACCATGGACAGGTTGCTAAAAGTTGGGAAATTTAAATGTAAAAAAGGTTGCTTTCCTCTCTACCAGTACATTTTTTTTACATCATGTTAAAAGATAAGATGTTTCCAAGGCCGCGTCTTTCATAATGCCACATCTTTCATATTCCCAGGATATGCATTTCATAAATGCGTATCCTGGCAATAACACACCTGTAGCTTTCTAGGACAGCCTGGAACCCGGTGAGTTTCAGGTATTACTGCTGTTTTGGAGTCTAATTCCTAAAATTCTGAGTACAGAAAGTGACTTGGCACTTGATAAATAAAAACAGATTGTATGTGTCTCGTTTCGTTCCAGCACTGGCACCAAGCCTTACCTTCCACCTTCTCAGTGACATAACTGCCCTCTCCTTCACTCCCTACAGTTAAGACGAGAACTACCCTGAGCTCTCTTATATTTAGCCAATGGGAATTGCATTATGTTGATATATTTGGGTTCACTAAAAAGCTCTTAGGGGATTCAAGAGGCTGCATTTCAATTTGCAAGGAAAGATAATAATGCGGCAGCTTTTGATCGTATTTCCTAGTAGGTCGTCAAAAATTTTATTCTGAGCACAAAGTGAAACTTCTTTGTGCTAAATTGAACCATTAGACATTAAGGCCTAACTTGAGTGGACAAAAGCATAAAAGCTATTAAAGAAATAAAAAAATAATTAAAAGACATAGATACAGAATGTAAACCACTTGTACAATAATTAATTATTTAACATTAATTACATACTTCTAATTACGTTACATAATTGTGTGATTTCAACAATAATGTAATGTAACTGGAATGTATAGCAAAATAACAGTAATACCTCTGGACATCTAAAGGTTCGGTTTGAAAATGTGTGATTGCAGTTTTAACTGTGTAATATTCCCCTCCAGATGTTGAAGGACTGTCCGAAGGCTCGTCAGGAGGTGGAGCTTCACTGTCGGGCATCTGTCTCCCCCCGCATAGTGCGGATCGCCGATGTCTTCGATAATTTCTACCAGGGCAAGAAGTGTCTCCTCCTTGTCATGGAAGGGGAGGACTTTTTTTTTTTTTTTTTTTTTTACAAAGCTTTACTACACATACATTCATCAGATGAAGATACATTAAAGGAAAAAGTAGGTGAGACATTTAACATACAGTTTTCCAGGTGTATTAGATCAGCCTAGACATGTTTGGTGTCCAGATTTTGCTTCTTTAACAGAAACTGCAAAATTAATTTTGCTAACCAACTCTAGAAGTCAACAGTCACTCAATCCATTAAATTCATCCCCCTAATGTCCACTGAAGCCACTCAAAGCGCATTTGGCTTTTCTTCATGGTGGAGCAGACTTGTCAAGGTGGTTAAGGGCAAGGTATGACTATACAGAATCAGTTTTTGTTGTAATGTCTGTAAAATCTCCTCTTCGTCCCTGGTGTTGTCTAAAATTGTTGCAGTGCTTATTTTTTTTTAGCGCACAGTAAGTCTTACTGTACCCTAAACCACACTGACAAGTCTGGGCCACGTTAATGAAGAGGTGGATGTGGTTTGGGTGGGTTGAGAGAAGTTTTCAGGATGTATTGACAAAAACGTTAACTTTTAGTGTTTGTCAGCAACGTTATCAAATACTAAACTGTTTATACACAGTTTGAACTCCAAACATGTCTTTTGCCAAAGTATTCCTTAAACATTTTTGGTGATGTGTTTATTCAGTTGTATGGATTACTATATGTTTATTTTATGACTGTGGTATCATTCTGTCCCTTTTGGACTCAGCATGGACGGGGGTGAACTGTTCCGACGCATTAAGGCACGCCGCGAGCAGGCTTTTACTGAAAGAGGTACCGCAGAAACAATTACACACACACAAGGCACTTTGAAGGCTCATTATTCAGTTATTAATCTTAAGTCATCTTATCCAATACCCTCTATGAAATATTTTCTAGCTACTATTAAGTTATTCTAAAAGTCATGTTGAAAATGATGCATGTATAGGCACATATATGGGCTTTAAAGGGTTAATGATTTCAAAATAGAGAGCGAATGTCGAGAACACAATTAATACAACTCAGCTATTTCAATAATGATTTAAATAATTTCTTTGTCTCCCCCCTGTGTAGAGGCTTCAGTTATTATGAAGAGCATCGGAGAAGCCATCGACTTTCTACATTCCATTAACATTGCACATAGAGACGTTAAGGTGAGCCACTTAACCCTTTAAACTGTAGACTTATTATTTACTTATAAACTCAATATGTATTATTCAGTACCTTTTATAAATTAAAGATTCACTAATGAGTAACTATGAAACATCTAGTGATTATATGTCAAAGTTATGAGAGTGGATCTGTGCATTCAGTCTGATGAGGCTTGAAGGGTAATTCCACAAATTTTTCACATTTTCTGCAGAATTAAATTACTCGTTGGTGTTGATGGAACATGAACATAATGGAACATGTTCTGAAGTGGCTGCCTGATGACATTGTATGAAGTTTTGGCCTAAATGTATTTTTAAAAGTCGTGGCGTAGGGACACATGCAAAATGTTGAGGCAGTGTAGTACTCAAAGAAAACATTTTTTTAAATTTACAAGTATTTCACTGTTATCAACAATACATATGAAAACTCTGATGGCACATGAACAGTTACTGGTCATTTTGATAAGAAAATAAAATGTTCCTATCACTGCCGTTGTAAAGGAATCTAAGTCAGTAAGTCTCTCTACAGTTAGCATTTCACATCAATCCACTCTGAATGACTTTACTTATATGAAGCACTGAATTATTCCGAAATACAAAAACTTCTCCTTAAATTACCTAGAGATCAACCATGCATTATAACCTAAACCTCCATATTCCCAGAACAGTATTGGAGTCATGTTGATCCTGCATGTTTAGGCACTGCATGTATATGCAGAAACAAAGACAAGATCACACAGATTTCTTATAACGCTGAATGTATACTGGAAAATCTATCAATCAATGACTGAAAAAAACACTCTGTCAAATGGATCTGAGGCCCTTGGGGCTGTTGAAGAAAGCTCTCAAGTGGGAAATTTCCATGGGCATCTCAAGACAAGCCATATCTCAGAATTCCTCAATCATGTCCTCTTTCTGTCAGCCAGAGAATTTGCTCTATACATCAACACACCCTGACGCTCAGCTCAAGCTGACAGACTTTGGATTCGCCAAAGAGACCACCGCCCAGAGCTGCCTTGCCACTCCCTGCTACACCCCCTACTATGTGGGTAAGAAAGAGTCAACTATCATAGCATGTCACAAAATGGCAGGTTTCTCATTGTCTTCCATATACTCATGTTTTACTGGTTTTAACGGTTCATTCTACTCCCTTTCTATTCTAGCCCCTGAAGTGCTTGGCCCCGAGAAATATGACAAATCATGTGATATGTGGTCTCTAGGTGTCATCATGTATATTCTGTAAGTGACTGTTATGAAATCTACATTTATTGCAGTGGATTGAGTTTAGATCTTACACATGAGGCACGGGCATTAGGGGTTGGCGGAAAAGAGGTTGGTGGATGATCGATGATGGATGAGTGAAGGAGGGTGGAAGGCCTAGGTTGCCTCTTCCTAGAAACGCCCAAGGCCTCATAAATCTTCAGCGACAATTTCTCCTTCAACTTGCTCAACAATAATGGGCCTGAATTCCCACCCCAGACATCCTTGTCTATAAGTTGATGCAGAACGTTCTGTTAAAAATACTTCTGTTTTCAATGGACAGTTTAGTGCAATTTACACACAGTGTCTATTAATGCACTGTTGTCATTAAAATCAATGGTATGATGTGCACTTTTGAAGAAAATGTCTTTGCGATTGTGGGCTAAATCTACTCACTGTAATGAATGTTCTCCCCTTTCTCTAGACTGTGTGGATATCCCCCTTTTTACTCAAACCATGGCTTGACACTGTCCCCAGGAATGAAGAAACGAATACGGAATGGCCAGTACAAGTTTCCTAACCCTGAATGGTCTGAAGTGTCAGAAGAAGGTAAGTGCTGTAGGAAAGCGGAGCTCAAAATCAGCAGTTTCTAATTATTGGCCCAGCACAGCAGCAATGCAGGCCTTACATTACATTTGCCATTTTTTAATCTGTTTCTTAGCAAAGCAGCTGATTCGCCAACTACTGAAAACTGATCCTACCGAGAGAATGACCATCACTGAGTTCATGCGGCATCCCTGGATCAATGTGAGTTAATGGTTTTAGTATTTTTATTTTTTCCTAATTGACTTCTTTAAAAATGTTTTATTTTTTCCTAATTGACATTTTTTATTGACTTTTATTTATCTTATAGGCAAACACGCTAAAGAAACAAAAGGTGGCCTACAAACAAAAAACATAAATATCAGAAACCCGACATATATATATATATATATATATATATGCGTATATCAGTTAAGATGTTTATGTGAACTAAGTATACATGATCATATGTAAAATTAGCTGTTACAGCAGAACCCTGTATCATCAAAGTAATAACTTTAAAGGACAACAAAACAACATTTTTAATTTTAATATATGAGAATGTAACAAAATGTTATTTCAGGAAATGTTGGACCATTTCTATTGGTCTGTACACAAGGTAAAGTTCAGACAGCGCTTTTAACCCATACAAAAAAAAAACAGAACGTAACAGCAGCAATATATTAACAGGACAAATACCACTGCTCTTCATGTTTCAATATTATTAATAAGTTTTATAAAAACTATCACTAACTGATGCTCCAGTGCAGAAGGCTTCGAGCTGTCTGCAACCCGCCACACTGGCCTTTTGCGAGTAAGGCTGGACGGCCGTGCTCTACAAGTAGAACAAACTTGTTCATGTTAGTGCACAACTTCTTTTTACTTGTTGAATTTAACATATTGGGAAAAACTTAACAAATTGTAATAGAACTTTTGCCCATTTTATTTTTTCAATTTTTAAATTCAGAGCTTACAGTAATTATACATTATAATGTCCTCTGTAGAGGGTGTGCACTTAGTTTCACATCAACAAAACATGGATTTTGACAAGGGGTGCCAAAACTTTGCATACAACTGTACGCACCAGTCACCAACTTGCTACCACCTAGATTTCTGGGTCCTACATGTCTACACGCACATTTTTATGCTAATAAAGTAAAATAAAAAGCATTCTCTACCTGCAGAGGTCAATGGATGTTCCTCAGACTCGTCTGCACACTAGCCAAGTCCTGGCAGAAGAAAGCCACGTCTGGGACGATGTCAAGGTCAGTGGCCAGGATGACCTTGTGGTTTGTATCGTTTGGACAGGAGTTAATCAGGTGCTGTAGTTCAGGCAGGGTTTGATTTTTAAGACAGTAATTTCAGTGGGCTTTTTCTTTTTGGTATAAACAGGAAGAGATGACAAATGCCTTGGCCACAATGAGAGTGGACTACAATCAAGTCAAAATCAAGACCATTGAGGACTCGTCCAATCCGCTTCTTGTGAAGAGAAGAAAGAAACTGGCAACAGCATCACCAGAACCGCAAGGGCTCTGATTAACAGCTTAGCAAAGCCCTTGCACACAAACACACACACGCACACACACGCACACCTTTACCAACGCATACTCACATAGTCCACCAGGGGCACTTTAACACACTCTAAAACATGCACCCAGCACCCAAACTCACTTTTGTTACTGCCTAGACTGTAGACATGTTGCCTTTGGATTAACTGATTCCAGCGTGCACCAAAGATTTTCTTAGCTAATGTTTTCTGTTTATCTCTTTTAATGAATTAAAAAAAAAACAATTTGTCAGTGTTACGTTGCAGTTTCTTGATTCTGGTAAATGAGTGGTAAATGGACTGAAATATATTGGCTTGAAATCTTTATTTATAGATTTTGGCTTATTTGGTCCTTCTAAAACCTATCTGTATCTGATCTGGACTTTTATCTGATTAAGGCAACACAGGACAAAAAAATCATGGCCATTTTAATGTGGAAAGTAAAAAACAAGTTTTAAAGGACTGAGAATAATGCTTTTCTACTTTGTTTTCTTTGTAAGACTCATGACACATCTCAATAAATGTGCAAACATATGATTGTGAAAGCTAACAACTACGGAAACTATTTGCAATCAGCTCAAGTAACTGAGAGGCCTAGGTTCGTTAAGTATCAAGTAGGTGCGGAAAAAAAAAATCAGTGAATGAAACGAAAGTGAAACCCACAGTACTTGAGCCAGGGGCATTTCTGTGTATATGGTGGGCTTCACCACCCACTTCTATATATTAAGTAAAAGAAAAAATAAGTTTGATCGGGATTTTTTACTAAATGCTACGATAAGCACAACAAACAGTAATGAACTACATAAGTAAATATCTGTCTCTATGAATAAATGATAAAATAAAAATAATGTATAAACATTATCCTTAAATGGCATCAGAAATGTTGCATAGCAGGAGACTGATTGAAAAATTAAAAGGAGAGAGGGTTCAACAGGTCTGGATATGGGGAAAGTCCCACCCTTCAGTAAAAAGGGCCAATCAGCTTGCTGATAAAGCTGCAAGTAGGAAAGGTGCCAATATTGACAAAATATGTGCATTTGTGGATGATTGGAGCCAAATGCTATTTCACACTTTTTGCCAGTGGTTTCAAATATGCAGCGCTAATATACCTTTTAATGTACCTCTTCCAATTCAAAAGGAGACTGAAGTCCGGTCTTGAATGAGGGGAAGTGACAGGATAGTGTGGCCAAGATGGCCATCAACTTTCCTATAAGGAATCTGGCGGCATGTGCATCACTAATGCTTTATGATTTTATGGCTTTATCCAATACTTTCTATCAATCTCATTCATTATCCAAGCTGCTTACCCTAACTAGAGCTGCCCTCTAGGGCGGGGGATGTTGGAGCCTATCTCAGTGCTCACAGGGCAAAAGGTGGAGAAACACCAAGGATGGATCGCCATTCTATTAGTATCATGATTGAGTAATCATATTTACAAAAAAGGCTTCTGGTGTCTTCAGGGGCCCTATAGTAGCTACTAATGAAACTGAAAGCAGCAACAGTATTTTGCTAAGTTGTACCATTCATGACATGAACACATGAGAAGTTCCAGAAAGCATTGTCACTCCACAATGAAGTTCACAATTAATATTAACACATAAAATTAAAGCATATGTTAGAACCTTAAAGCCAAAGTGTGCCCCACAATGAGCGGTATTATTTAATGGCTCTCTACTTGTGTATTTTCTGTATGTTTTGCCATTAGGAACTGTCTGAGCTTTGATAAAGCCCCCAAAAGCATAAAACCGTATTTGATTATAAATGGAGAACAATGTATAAGAGTGTTTTGGGCTCCCCTGCTGAGACTGAAGCATGCAGTGGAGGCTGATGTGGAGTTTCTGCCCAGTTCAGTCTGTGTTCCATTAGAACTGCAGCCAGTCTGACAATGTTTACGTCTTCCTTTCATTGAAAAAAAAGCTTTAAAAAAAAGCTTAAAGACAGCAATTTTCATTCCTGCATGTACATCTGGATGGAATGAGAGTGAAAGAGGAGGGGGATGTGTATGGCCTAGGGTAACAGGGCTTACATCATTGTGACTTATATCAGTCAGCCATAACATTAAAACCACCTGCCTAATAATGTGTAGGTTCCCCTCGTGCTGCCAAAACAGCTCCGACCCATCGAGGCATGGACTCCACAAGACATCTGAAGGTGTGCTCTGGAATCTGGCACCAAGACATCAGCAGCAGATTCTTTAAGTCCTGTTAGTTGTGACATGGAGGTTCCATGGACTGAGATCTGGTGAATTCAGAGGCCAAGTTGACACTTGGAACTCTTTGTGATGTTTAAACCGTTCCCAAACACTGTTTGCAGTGTGGCAGGGCATGTTATCTTGCCATGAAGTTGCAATAATGGGATATATTAGGTCTGCAACGATGTTTATGTAGGTGGAACGTGTTAAAGTGACTTCCACTTGAATACCAGGTCCCGAGGTTCCCCAGCAGAACACTGCCCAGAGAATCACACTGGCTGTGTCGGCTTGCCTTTCTCCCATAGAGGATCCTGTTGTCATCTCTTCCCCAAGTAAACGATGACATACATTCACATGTTGTAAAACAAAGCATGATTTGTCAGACCAGAACAGCTTTTTCCATTGTTTCATGGTCCAGCAAGTTTCAGCAATTTGTGCCACAGTAGCTCTTCTGTGGGAAGGGACCAGACCTGCTGTTTTGGACATGCTCTAACCCAGTCATCTAGCTATCACAGCTTGGCCCTTGTTAAAATTCATCAGATCCTTACAAATGCCCATTTTTCTTGCTTCCAACACATCATCTTCAACATTTGACTGTTCATTGCTGCCTAATAAATCCTGCCCCTTCACAAGTGCTGTTGTAAGAATAAAATCAATGGTGTTCAATTCACCTCTCAGTGGTTTTAAAGTTGTGGCTGGGTGGGGTATGAAGAACAGCATAGAAAATTAAACAACTGACTGAAAGTATCATTTTAGTCCAGTCAGAGGTGTATCACGCTTTCCAAAAGTGGGGGTGTTCTGGGACGGGGAAGCCAAATTATGAATACAATCACGATCAATTATAACTTCATTTATGAATCGTGTTTCAGCAAAAGTGGGGGGTTGAACCCCCCCATCCCCCCCGTGTGCTACGCCCCTGAGTCCAGTTGCATTTTATCCTGAGGTACCATCATAAAAAGCAACTCTACACACACTGACTCTGCTCAGTTTAACTGAATGGAGATGTGCAGCCAAGTACTATTCAGTGGAAACAGCATATTTTGTGAGTGCAGAACACATTACAAAAAAGAAAATAATACACAAAGATTAGAGTGTGACAAGAGGCCGGAAAATGTGCAAAAGAGGGAGCCAATAAACCTATGCGGGAGACTACAACTCCCCAGCCGTAATTACTATAACTGATTGGGGAGTTCAGTGGAATTACTGCTGAAGCTGGACCTTGACCAAATGAAAACCACACGAGGCTGTGAACACACAGCAAGATGCATGCATAGGCCACCATAGATCATAACCAAATGCTTCTTAAACATACACACACAGTTGTTTTCCAGAATGAGGTCATGTGTCCCATGTGTACTATACATATCACCACAGTCAGAACAAAACCTTTTATCTCCTTTTTTTCCACTTTTCTACATATTCTAAAAACATCCGCTGTCACTAACGTTGTATACGAAAACGTAAAAAACACACACACATATATATTTGTTGGTGTTGCAATACTTCAGGGGACTTTCAGTGAATTCGGCTTTACTTTGCCAAGTAATGCTACGCTTACACCTAAATCTAACCCTACCCTTAACCTCAGTAACCAAAAGGCTCCTAAAACAGTTGCATTTGTGGTGAAAACAGTGTGTTGTTTTGCAAGGACCAGCGAAATGCCCTCACCTCTACAAAGCTGTCATGTTTCTGATCAAGACAGCTGGTCCTCACGAAGTGATAAACACAAGCACGCATGCACACACACTCGTGAAGGGCTAATGATAAGGCATGGGGTCTCGGCACTGACAGTCTGGATAGATGGTTGTTAAAGAGCAGATGTGTTGCCTTTAGAGACACATGGCACTCATAGGCACATGGCTTCAGGACACACAAGCCAGCTATTTAATGCAACATATGTGTGTAAGAGAGCCTCGAACCACAGTGTGTGATGTACTGTAAATGTACCAGATTGAGGTGTTCTAATGGGTGTCTTCTGTGCTCATGTGGACGATTAGTGTGCGTTACAAGCCAACTTTGGGCAAATCTAAATCTTGTACTAGCGTCTAGTGTATAGACGGTGTAAACTGTACATAATTGTACTGTGCTGTACAAAGCTGTAAAACGATGTATGTGTTTGCGTAAATTTGTGTGCTGCCATTCACACAGCACCCCATCCTCCCCCACCCCCAGTATTCTCCACCTCTTACCCTCACTCCCTCAGAGCCTGTCCTGTTTCGAGGTTTAGGAAAACTGGAAGAGGGAAAGGAAGAGTGTGAGGCACAAAACGCCCGGCAACCACAGGTATGATTTATCTTTTTCAATACCTTTTACTAAAAAGAGCAGTTTAGGAAAAATACAATTTTTAGAGGGTTGGATTGAATGTTTTATACTTTTCAGCAAAAAAAAAAAAACCTTATTCAGACAAAGAGGAAAATGACTCTTTTTAAAGTGGTCTATTTATTGTTTTAATATGACTTTGAGGAACAGATTTTCTTGAATTGCCGCCAAATGGTCACTTGCAGAGGTGTAGTTGCATGGACACCATTTATGCTTTAGTTACGTGCTTTCCAGTTGTCATGCAGAGAATAATAATGCTACTTGTGTTTTATGAATATAAATGTCATCTGGGCTAGACTTTAATCTTTAGGTTTAATCTAGGTCTGGGAATCTAGCGCAGAAGTCTAGAAGATTACCAATCATGTGAGCTAATTACTCAGAAATAAATTTTGGAATGAGCCGTTTAACAGAGTTATAATATCTATTTATGACCATGAATAAGCTCTTTACTTATAGTTATAATAACTAAGCGCAAATTTTAACAATTTTCAGTAATCTAGATTACATTTGTTCCTGGAATAAATCAGTTTACCAATGTAACACTTGGTGAGGATCAGCTGTCAGCACTTCACGCAGGATTAATCCGTTTTAGCGTCCATGTCACAAAGACCCCTCAGGCAAAAGCACTGTTTTCTGTGAGAGGCGTTTGATACCTGCATACAATAGGACAAATGGCATTCAAATTTTGTGCTGCCTGCCCAGACATGAGAAGATTTGCATGAAACCTTGTCGAGTGCTCATTTTCATATGAGGAGCTTTGTTACGACTTGAGCTGGCAAGACACAGATGTTGAACCTTATGTAAACAACTAATGCCTTACTGTTCTTCAGCACATCAGATTTCAGAAGGGAACAATGTCAGTAAGGCATAATGTGCAGAAGTGTCTGCTCTTACTCAATGGAATCTATACTGGGAGAACAAGTTGGAAATTGCTGCACGTTTTTGATAGTCTCCCCCCATCTGGACCACCTTTTTCGAGTCCAAGGCAAGGCTGAGTCCAACAGGATTCGAGTCCAAAGCAAGACCGAGTCCAAGAACGTTTAAGTTGAAATCGAAATCAAGTTGCTTAACTGTTGCAACTGGGATTTTTTTTCATAAAGAGAACAAGGGATAGTTTTGTTGACTGTTGCAGGTGCCTTCATTTGTCGATTGATTTTTTTTGTTTTTTTAGTTGCTGTAGTGGCAGTGATTTTAGCGTGGTCGCCGCCACAGAGAAATGTTACTAGTGGAAACACAGATTTTTTAAAGGAAGCAGGACTCCATCGAGAATAACTAGAATATTTGTCAAGGCTGATGGCCAAGTCAGAGAACACAGAAAAAGTGTGCCCAAACAAGCAGGAACTGAAAATGGCTGTGTTAAAGACCACTGAGGTCAATGAAATTGTATGTGCATGAATGTCAATGAAAGATGAGGTGAATGTCAATGAGGTGTAGATTAATGTATGAAGCCAACGTAAATTTTAGTGAAACTAACAAAATTCTCTGGTTGAAGCACACGTCTGGGCACTGTTTTTTTTTTTTTTTTTTTAAATGGACAAGAAACAAACTTTTGCGGTCTGAAAGCAGTTGCCTGCTCTGAAGAATGGGAGCCTCTCAAAGCAAGGTATATTCCCTAGAAAAGGTGCACAGTCTTTCACGGCATTTAGCAGCTAGAAAAGTCCTTGTTGTGTCTGCTCATACAACTTGTGGGACTGTTTTTTTTTGTAGTGCCATTTTGAAAATCACTTGCCCAGAGCATGCAAAAAGTCTTTTCTGGTCACAAACCAGACTCATTGCAACTGGATTAGATTATTACAGACCATTTGATGTGTCCTGAGGAGTACAATGAAGAGTTTGAATATGTATGCATACATGTAAGAGTAGACAGTTGAACCTGCTGGTGTTGAATTTATTCAAAAACCATGCATTTCCTTCTTCTCCTCAGGGACCATGTACGTCTGGATCACATTGTTGCTGTTGGCAGGGGTTGTGGACTTGTCTGTTGCGCAACACACCGACACCCTGACCTGGCTTAGCTACGTGCGCAGCCGGGCCTATAACTATGGATACGGCCAAAGTCACGGTAATTACTATGCTTCCCTTTATGCTGATGATGATGAACCTGCAGTGTTGGACTGCCCCTTGGAATGTGACTGCCCCTCTGCTTACCCTTACGCTATGTACTGCCACAGTCGCAACCTCCGTCATATTCCCTTTGTGCCCTCTCGCATGAAGTATGTATACCTGCAGAACAACCAAATCACTGGCATCACAGACGGAGTCTTCGACAATGCCACCAGACTCGTGTGGATCATCCTCCACATGAATCAGCTGACATCTGACAAAATCAGTAACAAAGTCTTTGCCAAACTACATAAATTGGAACGCCTGTTCCTGCACCACAACAAGCTAGACCGCGTCCCAGAAGGGTTACCACACTCCCTTCAAGACCTGCGCATGAACCACAATAACATTTCAACCGTTCCTGCCAATTCCTTGCAAGGACTGACCAATTTAACTGCACTGCGTCTTCACTCCAATGGCATCAAAGACCTTGGCAATGCACTGGAGTCCCTGAAGTCACTGACCTTTCTGGACTTGCGTGGGAACCAGCTGACCAAGATTCCAGAGCACTTGCCATTGAAGCTGAGTCAGCTGTACCTTGAGCACAACCGTATTTCCACCATTCCCACTGACTTCCTGAGGAACCGACCCGAGCTGCGCTTCGTGCGCCTGTCACACAATCTGCTCATGGACAGTGGAATCCCACTCAATGTCTTCAACGTGAGCACGCTCATAGAGCTGGACCTGGCCCACAACAAACTGGAGAAGATCCCCACCATCAGCACAAACCTGATGAACCTCTACCTCCAGGCAAACCACATCAAAGGTACAACAAAAAAAATAAAAAATACACTGTGACTACAAATCTCCAGCATGCCTGATCTTGTGCTACTAAATAGGTTCTCATGCCATGTTAAATGGTTTGGCCTAAGGCAGCCACACGTCAATAATGCAGCCAAAGCTGGCTGATGATGCCAGTCAGTACATTTTATTCAACAAAGGAAATTAGTATTTGTCTTACATTCGTACAACGACTAACTTGAATGATCAATTCACAAGACTATGTGAAGACATTTAATGTCACACCAGTAACTGTCTTTATCTGTTGGATTTTCTCCAGAGTTCTCCATCAGCAGTTTCTGTAGCGTTGTGGACATGGCCAACTACTCTACCCTGCGTGTTCTGCGGCTGGAAGCCAATAAGATCAGCTCCCGTGACGTGCCCCCTGAGGCTTTCCTCTGCTTGCGCATGGCCACCAACATCAGTCTGTAGAGAAACAAGGATCTAAGCTAACATCAACCAAGTGGTCGTTAAAACTGTAAAGGCCAGAGCACTCAACCTAAGAAACAACATTCTAGCGTTATTAGTTGCTTTAAAATGTGTAGAAAAATAATCTGAAACCCAAATAAGTCAGTGTCAACATCATTTCTAGAACACTCGGAAGTGGAGGAAACATTCTAGAGCCTCACAGGTATAAAGATACTAACCAAATGTTTGGGTTAGTTGGGTTGTGGTGCTCTGGTCTTAATGTTCAGATTTACAAAGCTAACCATTTCCACTCCTAAGAACAATTTAAATGATAACATTATGCCAGTCATCACTGTTTTAAAAAATGTGACGTAAATAAGTGTCAAATGTAATCCTCACCCAAAGGAATAAGTACTTAAAGACAGTACATATGGGGCAGACCATACTTTTATATTTAGATACTTACTGAACTTAAACCAACCTTACCTCTTTGTTAACACCTGCCAGTCAGACTGTGGAAATTACTAATAGAAAAAGAAAATCACTAATGGGGAAAAAAAAATGAATTAGTGCAGTATCATGTACGTAACATTAAATAGGCAGTGTTTTCAATAATAGTGAATATCTAATGTCTAAAATTTCTGTATTATTCAGTAACTGAGACTGTCTGGTGTGATGTTTTTTTTTTTCCAGTGGTGGTGAAGAGAATTGGGAATTGTTTACAGTGTAAATATAGCCATTTTATTTCCATCCAAAATGATAAACCTACACATTCTTGTGGGGTTTTGTATGTGGTGCTGATAACAGTAAGCTAGGGGTAACTCTGAAAATAAAATAAAAACAAAACAGGGTACCACATTACATGTACATCTCCACCATTAATGAAAAAAACACTTATTGAAACTTTAGCCCAAAACTAACATAAAACAACATCTCAGGCACTAGGCAGCATATCTGAAACCATTTCATGTGATAACTTTCTGCGAGAGACCTTTCGGAGACATTAAACTCCTTCAGACGTCTGGTTCCTTTCACCACCACTGTGAACAATTCTGTAGAATAACACGTCACGCCACTCTTTATACCTTTGCTTACATCTTAGTTCAATCATGCAGAAATTCTGGACAATCTGTGGAATGTCTCTTTAAAAACATGACAGGGAGGCGCTACTATTTTGTATCTTCACTCATTGCCCATTTTATTAGCTCAACTAAGCATATAGGTGCATTACTTTACACACATTGTAGTCCGTCTGTTTCTCTGCATCATTTGCTAGCCCCCTTTACCGTACGGGACCACCAGTGAGGTAACATTTAGGTGTTGGATCATTCTCATCACAGCAGCATCAGTGAAAGGGAAATTACTTGAGCAAAAGTGAGAATACTTGATTTATAAACACTTAAGTATGTGCACAGTTGGAGTCAATGCGATTCGTAAACCATAATGTTTTCCTTCTGTACTATTACATATTTCCAAGTGAAACTAAGCGGAGGGTCTTTGAGCTATCTGAGCATGTAAACTTGAGTACTTATGTTTAAACATGCATATAAACTTTATTTCTCTGGTGCTTATAGTTAAGTTGCCTTTGATTAAAAAGCCTGAATGCAGCTTCTATTCTAGGATTTCTTTATATCAGTGCTCCAAACTACTAAGTAAAAACCAGGTTTGGCTTACCATAGAGCAGCGTATCGTAAGCCTACTTTCCACTCAGCAGAACATAATCAGAGCAGAATCAACATTGAAGATTGTTATGCAAATGTGGGTATTATGATTCATTGCCTCAGCTTTCGCCTGGGATGATTTGATGCAAATTCAGGTAATCCAGTCAAGAATAATCTTTGCTTTGCAGGTCAACCGCTTCAAGATCAGCATCGTAGAGAACGCATAGATGCAGATCAACAGAAAATTCTTAAACTCTCAAGGCTCTTAGTAGCAGAAGATTTAGCTTTTTAGCCTCATTAACTGGACTGTGGCAATGCACATGCTAATGCAAACAGTTTAATTCAATGAACCTGTGGGAACTGAAGACATGGACAGCAGCAATGTGTCCTGTTTTAGATACTTTAAAATTTCTTTCAGCTCATTTAGTACTTAATGCAATTCTGTTTTCATATAGCTGATACTTTTATTATGCTTGTTTAAGGCAATAAAAGTTGTGTAACTGTATATTTTCTTGGCAGGAATATCATTTCAGACAATCTACAAAGTGAAGGAAAGGGTAAGTAGCAGCACTAGAGGCAAAGAAGAGGACATGATGTAGAGTGTGTAGAAATGATGTAGATTAGTTCTGCTTTGCAGTTTAGTTTATGTGCAAAGTGACTGTTCTCACTAGTGGCCTTTGAATTATAATTCACTTCAGGTCTGCTAGTACGTGAACTAAAACAAAGCATGGCATTGCTTACAGTTTACATTGTAATCTCATTCTGTCCCTTTAAACCAATCAGCCATAACATTAAAACTACCCAAATAATATAGTGTAGGCCCCCCTTGCGCCCCCAGAAGAGCTGTGACCCGTCAAAGCATGGACTCCACAAGACCTCTGAAAGTGTGGTGTGCTATTTGGCACCAAGACGTTAGCAGCAGATTCTTTAGGTCCTGTAAGTTGTGAGCTGAGGCTTCCATGGATTAGTCTTGTTTGTCCAGCACATCCCACTGATGCTCAAATGTATCGAGATCTGGGGAATTTGGAGACCGAGTCAACACCATGTTTCTCATACCATTCCTGAACGATTTTTTAATTAATTTATTTTTTTTTACATCTACATGAATTCCAGGACCCAAGGTTTCCCAGAAGAATGCTACCCAGAACATAACACTGCCTCCGCTTTTTCCCCCACAGCATATCCTGGTGCCATTCCTTCCCCAGGTAAGCAACGCACAGGTATCTGGGTGTCCATATGATGTAAAACAACCGTGAATCATCAGACCAGGCCACCACCTTTCATTGCTCCACTGTCCAGTTCTGATGCTCACATACCTATTATTGGCACTTTTAGTGGTAGACAGGGGTTGGCATAGGCACTCTTGACTGGTTTGCAGCTACGTAGCCCCATATGCAGAAAACTGTGACGCACTGTGTGTTCTGACACCTTTCGATCATAGACAGGATGAACTTCTGCAGTAATCTGTGTTACAGTAGCTCTTCTGTGGGATCATAGAAAACAGGCTACCCTTCACTCTCTATGTGCATCAGTAAGCCTTGGGTATCCATGAGCCTGTCACTTGTTTACCATTGTCCTTTATTGGACCACTTTTGGTAGGTACTAATTGCTGCCCCACAAGACCTGTGGTTTTGGAGAGGCTCTGACCCATCTAGTCATCACAATATGGCCCTTGTCAAAGTCGCTCAGATTCCTACGCCCATTTGTCCTGCTTCTAACACATCGACATCAAGGACTGATTGTTCATTTGCTTCCTAATATGGCCTACTTCATAACAGATGCCATTGTAGTGAGATAACGTTATTCACCTCCTCTGTCAGTGGCTGATCGGTGTAAGTAGCAGCTAGTTCTCACAACAGTGGAAGCGTGTTCCAATTTTCTCTGTTATTTCTGTAGTAGTAAAGACTGTATTACTGAAATAATGGTGCTTCAGACAGAATGCATTTCTATTGCTGGTTTCAAATCCTCATCTGCTTTTACATTTAGTCATAAGCTTTTACTGAAGTATATGCGTAGAGCAGCTGTATAATAAAACCAACTCACATTTAACCACTAAAAATGATAAAATGGACAAGACTGCTACTTTGCTGCAGAAAAGCCCAAATACTTTTAATGCACAACAGAATTTTTTATTAATTTTTCCTTCCTTTTTTCCCCCATTTTTATAAACAAAATTAGAACATAACACTGAACAGCAGTATTCACACTAGTCACCGTTGACTATGGTCCTTACAACCTATTTCTTTTTTCTCTCCTCATCTCTCATTTCCTTTACCCCACACATGGACTTCCAATGTTCTGCAAATAAAAACAAAACAAAATCACTAAGCCACCGAAACATGTCAAACTGCATTTCTACGAAATGACTGGGCTTCCATACTGTTAACTGAAGAGATCAAAAATGGCACAATAAAATCCT
>JBBPCZ010000017.1:3374321-3405212 GCA_037974445.1 Brycinus macrolepidotus | reverse complement strand
AAATCCTTGCACTACGGGGGGGGGGGGGGGCGTGGGTGAGAGTCAGAAAATGCAAACAGTATGTAAGTCCCTAACCTACTACACACATTATTTTAGTACATGGAGTCCAGAAGTTCAATAATTTTTTCCCCAAAATAATTATAGTCTTACATGTCTATAAAGAAAGAAGTGATAGATATGTAGAAGATATAGCCAACATGTCAGTCAAAAGCACAGGGCTCTGCTTATGTAGAAAAATGTAAGAATAAATAGTATTTCTACAGTTTTCAGAACTTCATTCAGTTCATAAGAAACAGATTATTACCTGCCTGAGGGCCTCTATTTCTTGGGTGACACTTCCTTGGCTTGGTGAGCTTGAAGAACAGCCACTGCCTCCTCAACCTAGAACAAAGATATTAAGCGTTTAGTTAGATGAGAAATTATGCATCTTATACATAAACAAAGCAGCAGCCTAGTTATTATATACCTTACAATTACTTTGCAAAGGAAAAAGCAGAATAAGTTTACCTTGGCATGTAGAGACTCTGGAGACTCCAACATGTGCAGTAGTTCAGAGTTGTCAATTTCCAACAACATTCCAGTTATTTTTCCAGCAAGATTGGGATGAAGGGCCTGTATCAGCGGATAAAGACGCTCACCTACAGGGGGCGTCAAACAAGACGAATAAATTCCCTGGGTTTTGTGTGTGTTCGTGCGTCAAAGTGCGAATGAGACGCACCCAGTAGTTGTTTCTGTTCCAGAAGAGGTGCAGCTGCCAACATAGATGGAGTGAGGGGCTCCTGACCTTTTACCAGAACTGCAGGCTCCGTAACTGGCGGGGGCACCACCTATAAAACAAACTATTTTCTCAAGACAAACTATTTTTGCAAGATTACAGCCCGACAACAAATCAACTACACTCTCATACAGTTTCACACAAATGTTTTGAACAGAGCTTTCTCACACTTTGCTAATTCAAAACTTAGGTAACAAAGAACAGTACACCCAAGATCATGTGAATAATTTTCTGTCCTTATGTTTTATTGGGATCCATTCCAGGAAATACAGTAAAAATAGTGGAAATTTGCAGAGTAAACTATTTAAGGGTAAGGTTTGTCAACCTTAAAGTTGCAGCCCTCCAGTGGGCCTTGATGGTACTGCTAGGGGAGCATTTTTTTAAGCCAAAGGTTTTTTTTTTGTTTTGTTTTGTTTTGTTTTTTTAAACTGAATAAATTCTTTACAACAGACCACAATGTACTTTTACAATAAATATTATTTTTGTATTATTTACATTCAGTATTATTTAAATTTGTTTATGGCACCAACATTTTTCATATTTTCAGTCCAAGCAACTGTAAAACATTTGGTTGAATTGTCTTGTGGGCTGCAGAATGTTTTGTAGTTCATTGAGTGGGTTGCAAGGCTGCAAACCCTGACCTAGAGCATCCAAGGAGATAAAGAAAACAATGGTACCTCTGTGCCTCCTTTATAATCTATTAATTCCATTACTGATGCTTCATTGGGCCAACTGCCCTCAACATAACAGATTAAATAAAACAGATTCTCTACATATATTTGGGTGCACTGAAAGCATTTGAGTACATTACCTGTTGTGTGACAGGAGGTGGAACACTGATGACCTGCTGTAAATTTCGGACTCCGCTTGAGTATTTGTACTGACTGACTCCTCTCATCATCGCCCCACTGCCAGTTCGACCACCTGCTGTCTGAGTGCCAATATGAGCTAGGAAGACAAAATATTCACTTGTCTATTAAACCATCATTTTAAGGTCCATATCATGGAGGAAAAAAAAAAACCCTCACTTCTTTGATATTGAAAAGTTTAATGTAGTACATAAAACATGGCTAACAATTGCCTATTTGGCAGACGCCCTTATCCAGAGTGTCTTACAATCATTACTATTCTTTCTCTAGCAGTCTAGACCTGCAAGTTCACAAAGTTATCAGGAGCCTTTCAACCTTGAAAGATTTGAAATGAAGGTCAAGACATTAGTCTTAAATGCACAGTCAGAAAAACACCCTGAAAGAGCGTGGAAAAATGGCAATGTAAAATGTTTTGGTACACAAAATGGCATAAATGTCATAAGTGGACCTTAGGGGGAAAAAAAATTAAAATAAAAAAATAAGAAAATAGGATATGGACCCTTTAAATTTGCCCTTTGAACAAGAGCACAATGCAGGCTACTGAAATAGCAATTCACAAAGCTGCAGAATGATGGCAAAGCAGGAGACAAGTAGATGGTCATACAAGTGTGCCAACACCACAAGTAATCCTTGAGGAAAATAAGAACAAGTGCCTACTAAACGGACAGCCTCTGATGGATCAAGATTCCGGTAACCTATAGTCAAGCCCAACAGTGTTTTCTGTTAGACTGCCTGAAATTGTTCATTCAAAGCCTTCAGGAAAACACTGTCTCAAGACTCCAGTGCTTCCTAATCACCTATAGCCTCAGTTTCTTACCCATTCTCTGAGTGTTGATTATGCCTGGTGCCTGGGTGGAGGCCTGGCGCATAGTGCTAATGGGGGTTGAGGCCCTGCGTGGCATCGCCGACCTCACCATCTGAGCAGAGTACGGAGCTACCATTGGAAACCAGAAATCAGAGGTTAAAGACATCTGCCTCATGCAGTGAAACACTATTACAGTATCAACATTTATCACCCCCCACACACACACTGGAGACGGGCAATATGGCAAATATTCTGAAATTTTTACACATTAGAACAGACTCAGTGTATCAATGCCATGTTTACAAAATTTTTTTTCAAAAATCAGGACACACTGGGTCAAAGACAGAAAGCTTAAAATGAATACAGTGTGCAGGCTTTAGTAAGTACCAGCCTCTCAAAAGCAGAGAATGATTAGTCATCTAAGGCAATAAATTACATTTTTTTTTTTTAGTTCTACTTTCCATGTTAGCAGGGACTCTTTTTATCTTGTGCTGCTTTGCTGTATTCTGTATAAAGTGTTCTCAAACATTAAGTGTGGGCTTCACATCCTATCTTGATACTTGGCAAGAAGTTATTACATAAATCACTTGCTTAATGTCCCTTAGGGAACATGCAAAGCAGTTTCACACAAATGTGGTAAGTGGACCTCAGGGAAAGAAACGAAGACACAAAAAATACAGAATCTGGGACCTGCATGAAAATCCCTTTATAGTAAAACGTATTTTGCAAGCAGAAAAGCTCTGTTAGTTTCCATAATATAAAAGCATCATGCTGCCTTTGCTGTAGAAGCAACTATGATACCAAAAGAGTGTGCAAACATTCGAAACAAAACAAAGTCTGTAAAGGTTTTACTTTCAATTAAATAATTTGTTTAACAATGAAAGATCAAGTATATCCCTGTTCATATATTTTTCTTGAAATGATAGTTTGTGACAAACAAAAAAACCTAGCGAGTTAAGTCTTTGTAAGATCATGCCCCTTTTAGGTAACAGCATGAAAAATAAAAGGGTAAGAGTTAAAAGGAGAAAAAAAACAGAAGCCTTCTGGCTCAGTATTAAGGGCTCAATGGAAAGTGTACTTTTAATTACCCTAGATATCCATTACAGGCTCAGAATAGCATCATTATGATTTAAAATGTTACAATAAAATTAGTTTCACTGTATGACCCTGCCCCACATCATCCTACCCTGTGGTCTGGGAACTTGGGCTGCAAAGCGCGGTGCTGGTTGCATGTTTGGTACAGTATTGTAGAAGGGACGTCCTTGATGCTGTTAACACAAAATGAGAAAGCTACATGTTTCCTTAATAAAAATAAAAAAATTAAAAAGCACATACAACACATACTTCTCCCCTTCTCACTGGCACAACACCCTTCTTCTTTGCCCACCTGTGGTATAGAGGCCATATAGTAACCAGAGCTCTGCTGGTAAGCAGGCATGGCAGGGCTGGGGATGGCCCTCACACTGGCCAGTCTCTGCATGTACTGGTTGGTGAGGATGGCCTTGCGCTCCTCCTTTCTTTGGGCTAGTGCCACATACAGAGGCTTAGTGCTGACAATGCGTCCGTTCATCTCAGTCACTGCTTTAGTGGCCTCTTCGGGAGAGGAGAAGCACACAAAGCCAAAGCCCTTACTACGACCCCCTTCAGTCATCACCTGGCCAGAAAAACAAACAGTTTCACAGCATCAAGACTATTGAGTTTCAATACAGCACTTCTCTTTAAAGCATAAATAACTTACGGACTGATCTGATTGTTGAGAGATCCAGAATAAGTGGCTACAAAGAGTTTACTACAATTTTATCTTACCTTAGCACTGGTAATCGTGCCGTATGGTGCAAACTCTTTCCTCAGCTTGTCATCATCAAGGCCATCATCCAGATTCTTAACATACAGATTAACACCCTGCAGTCAAAAGCATCAACAAAACCATATAAACAAAAAATTTAGATGTGGCATTAGTGCATGAGTCAACATAAGAATGGCCACTGTTGTTAAGAGGGCTTGAGGGGCACCTACAGACATTCAGAACTACACACCTTGAAGTGCATTTACCTGGTAGCGGTTTAACCGCTCTTGCTTGATCTGCTCAAACTTGCGTTTGAGTTCTCCCTGCCGTTCCAGTCTCTTCTGAGCCCTACCCACATACAGAATCTTCCCATTAAGCTCCTTCCCATTCATGTCAGCTACGGCCTGTAACCAGAACAGGCAGTATGAGATCTTAGAGTTTTGTTGTGAGCAGCCATTTTAATGTATTTATTTAATTTATATACATACATTAATACACACATATATAAAAACAAGTGCAGTCTTACTTTCTGTGCATCCTCATGGCTTTCGAAGTTCACAAAGCCAAAGCCACGAGAACGTCCCTTGTCATCAGTCATCACACGAACACTTAAGGTCTTACCTGTGAACCACAGGCTTAATTAGCAGGCACAGTTTAGGCTCATGCTCTGTCTTACAAAAGGCTAGCCAGTATCACAGTATATGGCTATAAAGACATGTAGATTTCAGGTGGAGTGAAGCTTCTCTTACCATACTCAGAGAAGATACTTCGCAGTTTCTCATTGTCAAAGTCCTCTCCAAAGTTCTTGATGTAAACATTGGTGAATTCCATGGCCTTGGCTCCAAACTCTGCCTCCCGCTCTTTACGAGACTTAAAATGTCCAACAAAACTGCTCATTCAGACCCAAAAACATGCGATAAGACATGATGGAAAATATTTATTAAACAGATAAGTTTCACTAACTAATTTGTGTTTACTACTACAATAAAAAACACATCAAACTGATGAACTGATCCGGTGCTCTTGGGAGTCACCTATATACCCTACTACAATCAAGGGCTGATTTAACATCTCCTGCAGTCCCTAATATTTAGACATGACTGGTGGCTCTCTCATTCTGCTTGATTATTTCAGCTCAAATCCTGCAGCAAAGCACTGACCTATCTCTGAACAGCTGACTTTTTTGCCCCAGGGGACAGACTGGACCTGGGCTCCTTTTCAGTTCTTTACCTGCCTCTTTTCTGAGCAAAGAAAGTTCAAAAGATACTATTACAAAAGGTAATATTTCCTATAATTCTAGCAAAACTAGAAGAAGGATCAGATATGGAAAGGAGGTTTTTTCTGATTAAACCTGAGGTGTTGAAGTCTTATATACAATTAACACCAGATAAACCTACCAAATGACAGCGTCACTATAAAACACACCACTACAAAATCTCAAATCTGCATCATGTTTAGCCGGGCTTAGTGTGGGCCCTTATGGAAAGTAAAGATAAAAGCCTTGTCAGAGTTCTCCTATAAGGCAAAAGTGGAAAACACATACACTTTGCGATCATTTAGCAGCATGCCGTTCATTGTTTCAATGGCTCTGTTAGCTGCCTCCTGGGTCTCGAAGTGCACAAATCCATAGCCTTTTGAGCCGTTCTCATCACATACCACCTATGAAACAGAAAACATTTTAGCGCCATAAGACACGCATATGACAACGTTTCTATACATACTTAAAAACAGGCCATGGGAAACCTCAAACATGCCCAGAATAAAGGGTCAATTCAAACCAGTTACATCTGATTTGCATTTCTCATTATTAAATATCACATAGCAGCTTTACATAATTCTGCACACTAAACCTAAAGCTTACCTTACATGACAGAATGTTTCCAAATGCAGAGAAAGTATCATAAAGTGCCTTGTTATCGATGGATTCATCCATATTCTTGATGAAGATGTTCCCCACTCCAGACTTCCTTAGACAAGGGTCTCGTTGTGACCACATGATCCTGATTGGACGACCCTTTATAACTTCATAGTTCATTGTGTCCAGTGCACACTCCGCTGTTGCATTAAAAAAAAAAAAAAAGTAAATTTAGAAGTTGTCAAACAAGACATCTCACCAAAGGTCTATGTAATTCCTGGATATGGTCTCATAAAGGTCCTTGACTTAACATCCTAACACTATCATAATTCCTCACAAAAAAAAGGAAACCTTAATGAGAAGCAGTTCAATTGTGAGTGCTCACCGTCAGCAGGTTGCTGGAAATTAATGTAAGCATATCCAAGGGACCGGCGTGTGATAATGTCTCGGCATACACGGATGGACATAATGGGTCCGGCAGGTGAGAACTTTTGATAGAGCATGGCCTCTGTGACATCAGGGTGCAGGTCGCCCACGTAGAGGGAAGCCAAAGGGTATGCTGGACCACTGTTATTCATCCTTCAAACTCTGCAACCTAAAAGGGCGATTACCTTTTCCATACTGAAACAAAAAAGACTGGCAACACCTTCTCATAGTAAATGGAACCTCACCAGAAGAGCTATCAGTGGGTATACCTTCAACTATTTAAACATGCTTATTATAGAAAATAATAAACACAACCAATTAATAACCCCATAAAAAAATTAAAAAAAAACCCACTAATAACTGGGCTGTTAATGCTTTACATAAAAAGCAGTTATTGCTGTAAACTGAGCCACCAGCTAAATAGGTCACCTCTTACCTGTAAAGGTTGACAAAAGCTGGTGTTTATTAACTAGTTAGCGGTAAAGTCTTGTCATTTCAGTTCCTTGAGTAGCTATAGGTTTGGCACAAGACACTTTGTTCAGTTACATGGTCTACAATAAGACACATTCAGCATTAAACAGGCTTATTCTAGACCATATTTAGCATTAAATGTTATATTTAAGAATGAAAAATGCCTCAACTATGGTTTACTGCACAACTGCAACCAACATCTGCAGCTTTTTGTGACCAAACCTGTCTCAGAAAGAGCTTAAACGTTACACTACATGGACAAAAGTATTGGGACACCTGACTGTTAAACCAACAGGGACTTTAACTACACTGCATTCAAATACATAGACTTTAATATGGAGTTGATCCCCCTTTGCAGCTAACAGCTTCCACTCTTCTTGGATACTTTCCACAAAATTTTGGAGTTTTTGTGGAAATTTGTGCCCATTCATTCTGTAGTGCATTTATGAGGTCAGGCACTGGTGTTGGACGAGAAGGCCTGGCTCGCAATTTCTGTTCCAGTTCATCCCAAAGGTGTTGGATGGGGTTGAGGTCAGTGCTCTGTGCGGGCCAGTCAAGTTCTTCCACACCGAACTCATCCAACCATGTCTTTATGGAGCTTGCTTTGTGCACTGAGACACAGTCATGCTGGAATTGAGAAGGGCATTCCCCAAACTGTGTCCACAGAGTAAGAAGCATGGCATTGTGCAAAATGTCTTGGTATGCTGAAGCATTAAGACTGTCCTTCACTGGAAGTAAAGGGCCACCTGAATTTAATAATTAAGAGGTGTATCCCAATACTTTTGTCCATTTTGTATAGCTAGAGGCCACAGCAGTCTGCACATGGGGCATCTGACAAAAACACTGTTTGCCTAGCTACCTGTTTGATTGACAACAAGATGACGTGGAAATGGAGTTACGCTTTCCAGCAAGGTTAATGAAGTGTTGGCAGAAGCTTTTATCAAAATTCAATAATGATTTCTTAAATATAAATAACCACAATAACAACACACACACACACACACACACAGCACAGCGTAACAGATTTTCCCTTGTTACCTCAACGCACTAACCAGATAGACGCCGTACTCCGACCCACCTCGCAAAGAAACGTTACTAGATCTCAAAGAAAAGTTAGCTAACTTAATAATGTCCCTTATCTGTAGTCTGACAATCTTACCTTTGCACCTAAATTAAAAATTGGTGGGACTAAAGGGGGCCTTCTCTCCAGAGAGCGGCCGGGCGGCTCTGCTGTAAAATGTTTTAGTTTGATTAAGGTCTGGAAACACCTGTCATATCAATGCGCGCCTTCGTTGAGGCCAATTAAAAGGCGTCTGAACTCCCTCGAAAATTGAAATGTTTGTCCGCGAGAGTATATAGTTCCTTTAAAGTACCCCTTATGGGCGATTAACAGTAGTTTTCTTACAGCAGCTGAAATGAAAAAAAAAACGTATCTGTTGTTTTGGATGTTACTGCAGGTCGTAACATTTCTAAACGTTTTATTCGCCTTAAAAATATTACGTACGTTACACGGAGCGCTTTGCCTGGACAAAAGTATTGGGACGCCTGACCATTACACCAACAGGGATTTTAATGATATTGCATTTAAATACATAGACTTTAATATGGTGTTGGTCCCCCCTTGCAACTATAACAGCTTCCACTCTTCTTGGAAGGCTTCATTCTGTAGAGCATTTATGAAGTCTGACACTGATGTTGGATGGGAAGGCCAAGTTCTTCCACACCGAACTCATCCAACCATGTCTGTATGGCGCTTGCTTTGTGCACTGGGGCACAGTCATGCTGGAATAGAAAAGGGCCTTCTCCAAACTGTGTCCACAAAGTTGGAAGCATGGTGTTATCCAAAATGTCCTTTTATGCTGAAGCATTAAGTGTGTGTGTGTGTGTGGGGGGGGGGTGCTTCGCGTTCATTGTAGCAGTACCGGAAGTCGAGCACTAGGGGGCAGACTGTGTCGTGTGCAGCTCTGAGCTGAGTGTTTTTCTGGATCCAATAAACACCTGGGCAGCAGTGATTAATGGAGCACTGATCCTGGATCTGCTGTCCTAATTTAAATTTGCAGGTTAAAAACACTTTTAATGGTGAATTCTCCAACTATGTACAAGATGTACTATGTATTATTTTACATAGTATGTGCTGTACATATACAATTCTGTACAAAATCCACTATGTATTATGCATAGCATTATACATATACAAATGTACTGTGTACTATATTATATGCAGGAAATTACTTAATTATTCAGTCGTTGAGATTATGGAGACTTATTTGGCCTCACAATGCAATTTTAATTTGAGGCTAGAACCTCATCTCTAAACTATCAAATGCATACTTACATAGTATTATAACTACATGTAAGGGAGCTTTTAGAGGCATTAAATGGAGGTCTGGTTCCTTTCACCACTGTTGTGAACTGTTCTGACTTGCTAAGATTTACATCTTATTCATGGTAAACTATGATGACTTTTTGTAATTTCCCATTGGTCATTCTTCAGCTTACACTATAAAATAACCAAAACTTCTGTGATTACAGTATCTATGCAATTGTTTGACTCTTTTGACCCACCAGTCCTTCGTATATTGATCCATACACACATTTTCAGTTTAAAACTACTTGCTTTATGTGCAGTTTTTTTTTAAAGGTTGGTATCCACATATAAATTACAGAGTCTGCCGAGATTAAACCTAAAAATTAAACTTTACAATTCCCCATCACATAGTTTTACTATGTGCACTTACTGCAGTGTGTGTAGAATGCAGAATCTTAAATAAATACACATTTCCCATTGAAATTGAATTTTTCAGACATTTACTTTATGAAATGGCCACCTGACCATGTGTCCGAACAGGGCTTTCAGTGAATAACCCTAGCACCGACACCCAGAATCCAAGCTGCGAGGCATAGCATCATAGGTCCAAAAACAAGATACAAAACTCAAGAATTACAGTGTTTGGTGAAAATAAACTGCCAGTTTAATAACCATACAATAAAACCTGCAAATACCATGACGAATTACACTAAAAAAATGTCCGTAACAAAAAAAAAAAAAAGAAAAGAAAAAAAAGGAAAAAAAAGGATGAAAATGCACAACCAGCTAAGGTGGAAAAAATGGGAATCATTAGGAAGGACTTTTAGAGTTCATAACCCCGACTCCAAAACACACACACACACTCACTCGTTCTCAAACGATCACACTCAATCTCTCTTTCATACACACGCTCACTCATTCATTCAGTCAGTCTCTCTCTCTCTCTCATTCACTCATCCTTTCACACAACAAATAGGGACTTGCTATTCAGTACAACCTGTTAAAGTCACAAACAAAACTACTGGACCTGCTGACATCGGCATGTCACCCTGTGAGCCCCCCCATCCCCGCCGCCGGTGCCTGTGTGAGGGGCTTCAGTGTGTGTCTTGCTTCAGGTGCATCTCGTGATGATCATACAGAAGGTAAGGGGACATGGGATGGGGGCTAAATGGAGGAGAGGTGGGGAATGTAAAGTAGGGTGGGGTGGGGAGGTTGGTGGAAGCCGTCTGTGTAATTTCTTTTTTTTTTTTAATTAAGATGAGTGTATGTGTGCGTGTGTTTGGAGATCAGTGCAGCTCCTCTAGTTCTCTCCCTCGCCGGCGTCTGCTTCGTCACCCTGGTTTTCTGACGTCCACAGCTATAGAAACGACACAAACAAACCACAGAAATATTATGCGTCTACCAACCAGGTACTGAAACATTAAAGTGACAATGATGGCGTGGAATTTAGGAAATGATCACTTACAGTGAGATTGTCCCTTAGTAGTTGCATGATCAAGGTGCTGTCTTTGTAAGAATCCTCATTTAAGGTGTCAAGCTCGGCAATGGCTTCATCAAAAGCCTGGTAAAAGACATTTTACGTTTCTTTAACAATTTACCCATTTGGCCTCACTAATAAAGGAAAAACCCAAGATACCCCCATATCTGAAACCTCCAGCTGCCTTTATACAGTGTATCCATTTCATGACAAACTATTAACATGGTCCAAACTTACTTGAAATAAAATTGTCACATTACCGTGCATTAGAGTTAGAAACATTTTTCCTTCTCCTGATACATTACAAGGTTTTATTATGACAGCAATAATACGCAATTATAGGGGTGGGCTTCGTTTGTCCCCCAAAAATGTAAATGCTAGATTTGCATCAAGTTTTAGTGCTGCTGGTAACATGTTCTAACCGTCTTGGCAAGGTTGCAGGCCTTCTCAGGAGAGTTGAGAATCTCATAGTAGAAGACAGAGAAGTTGAGAGCCAAACCAAGCCGTATGGGGTGCGTGGGCTGCATGTCTTTCTTGCTGATCTCAAACGCATCCTGGTATGCCTTCTGAGAGTTTTCAACTGTGGCTGGATAAAGAGAACACCATGGACTCATAAAAAAATATAAAATAATAACAGTCATGCAAGTCATATAAAAAACAAAAATACCCCATGATCAATGATATTAACTTACTGCTCTTATTATCTCCAGATGCAACCTCAGACAGGTATCTATAATAATCGCCCTTCATTTTCAGGTAGAACACCTTGCTCTCAGCTTGGGAGGCATTAGGAATGAGAAACTTCTCCAGGAGGCCCTAAAAAAAAGAAAGATGCAGAATCTTTCTTTAAAAAACATTTATCATTGAAAAAGAAATATACTGAAGAACAATTTTGTTGTAAAGTCCTCCACGTTTGATAATGTACTTAGAAAACCACAAAGCAAACTTAGCTTGAAATAGATATTCTAAAATCATTTGAAACCTCAACCAAATTTGTCCAACACTCCTTAATATTTCTTCTTAGAGTTTGAATCAATTAATAAGGATATGGTCGAAGCTGCAGTAGGGTCAAGTGTTGCCGGCAGCATTACCAGAACATCATTGCAGATTTCCTGCAGCTCGCCCTCGATCTTCTCTCGGTACTCGCGTGCCATCTGCTGCTTCTTCTCATTACCCTCAGTCTTCTGCTCGATGCTAGAGATGACACGCCAGGAGGAGCGACGGGCCCCCACCACGTTCTTGTAGGCTACAGAGAGCAAGTTGCGTTCTTCATTGGACAGCTCCGTGCCCCCCTCAGTCACCTCCTTCATGGCAGTGGCCATATCGTCATAGCGTTCAGCCTGTTCGGCCAGCTTGGCTTTCTGCACCAAGTCACTCTTGTCCATTTTCAGGCTGGAAAGACAGACGGGGAGAGAATTGGAGTGAAACTGACATGGGGGGCAAAACGAAAATCAAAGGCAAAGGGTTTGTAACTAATCATACTTATTGACTTTCCTAATATTAGTTAGAGCAGAGAGGTGAGATCTTTTGTACGTTTCCTGCTGAGGTCATTCTAAGGGAGATTTAGCAATAAAACTGGATTCTGAAGCTTCACCTTGAACAGAATTTGTTGGAGGTGCCTTTCTTTGCTTTACATTATTGACATGACAGTTCAAGAAAAACGTGACCATAAAATACCAAACCAAGTTGGAAAAAACGGAATCCAGAGATTTACTGCAGATTACGTGCTGGGCATTGCTAGGCACCTTTTCAAGAGAAATAAGATGCTAGAAGCTCCCTTATGTGGCGGACCAAGGCCTTGCTGCCATCCAGGCCATCGTTTTTTTGTGTACGATGTCAAAGCAGATTTGCATGGCGAATCGAGGACACTCCCGTTCGACGGCCCTTCTTAAAGCTGTGACAAATATCACAATGCACTAATGAGGCCATGACCCATTTTCACACCGCTGCATGCTCGATCACTCGGGACACGGAGTGCTGCATGGCCGTGGTGATCCACTGTTCATATTTGTGCCATCAGAACCAAACAAGACGGACCACCCTGCTCCAAGCTGAGACTCGGGACAGCTAGCGATGTCTCCCTGTTATAACGAACGAAAAAACGATCTAATAACCTTTTCGTTGTGGTTCTGCACCCTGTTCTCCACGTTTTAAGGACATAAAACGATCTGCTGGTACCGCGGAGCCTAATCCCGAAGGCCTCTGAGGTCTCGATTCAGATCGATGCACGAATGTTAGATAAGTTAGCCTCCTGGCTACAATGACGTTAGCCAGGTTAGCTAATCTGTTTTAGACCGGATACGTCAAAAAACACGAATATCTGCAGAAATTTGAACGTCTCGTTAGTATATTCGCTTGCTTACCGATTCGACATACCGATCTGACAAGACTAAGATGGCTTTGCTCTGCGACTGTGTGTGCTTTTTTTTCCTCTGCAGTGCTTTCTGTCGGTCAGAGGGACGGAGGCCTCGATCTGAGGAACGAGGAGGGGCCGGTGAATCACCCAGCGAGCCACAAAGGATCATTTTTTATAGTTTTTAGACGCACTATATGTACTTTGCATTTAAAGATTTTTAGTAAAGTCCTCGTTCTTCTTTTTGGTGTAGAATAATATCTAGTAAAGGCAACAGGTCAGCCCATTTTCCCCCAAAATCTAGTTAGCTCGATGCTAGCCGCTGAGGTGTAACGTTAGCTCTTTGGCTAAAGCTAACGCTAACGACCGCGGCTGCTGCTTTACTCGGGCTCAGAGACTCTCACACACGCTCAAAACGGCATTTTAAGGCACACGGTCACTGTCGTGGCGGTTTAGGCCGGTAAAGTCACCTTTAAACGGCGTTTAGTCCGGCCTTTATCCGAGAGAGATGCAGCTGGAGTGTCCGTCCTCCGTCTGGCTCTTCAGTCGCTCTGGGCAGTCCCACTTCCGCTCGAGCTGACACATCCGTTTTCCTATAAACCCTGCCAGCACCAGCACAACCAACCGAGGGTTTATTTCAGAATAATATGCTTAAAGAAGAAAATTATTTAAACAACGGACTGTTTTTAACTTTTGTAAGACGTTTTACACTCTACTAAGCTGTCTCCAGATACAAACTGTTCTACACAGTGGCTTCCAAACAGTGTCCCACAATAAACAAGTGTAAAGTGTCCATTTGTCATACATGAACACAGCACACAGTATGAACAGCACGAAATTCGTTCTCTACATTTAACCTATTCACCAAGTGAATCAGCAGGCAGCCAGGAATGCAGCACCCAGGGAGCAGTGTGTGGGCGCATAAGGGTATCTCAGTGGTGCCACGAGCAGTCCTTGGATTCAAACCCACAGCCTTCTGATCACAGGGGCAACTCCCTAACCATCAGCTGCCCCAGACAGAATATCTGGAGCAGGTTATATAGCCTTGTAAGGGCAGGGAGAGGTCAATCTTACTCATTTCGCAAGAAAACCAAATAAATCGACACCTTCAAAACCTTTGCAAAAGTATTTATTAGACACAGTGACATATTTACACACAAATGTGTACATCATAACTCTTTGACAACGTACTGAGGTTAACATGTGTGATAGGTCCTTCCATGGCCATCAGTTTATAAACACAACCAACTGTATGATGTTTTACTTCTGGATTTTATGCCCTGGCAATCACCAAAACAATTCTTTTTTCAGAAAGGCAGAATGTTGAGAGATGAACGAGAGACTGGATGCAGAACTCTGTAGAGTTAAAGTTGATCTGGGTTTGGCAGAATGGTTCATTTGGGGGGCCTGTAGGCGATCTTCCTGCTTTTGAGCACAGACCACCTGTGCCTTTTCAGGTAGTACACTAACGGAACGAGGACTGCTGAGCCCATAAGAAGCTGTAGGTGGACAAGAAAGTGAAAAGAGTGTAAAGTAAAGTGTCCATTTTTGCCACAACACAGTGTAAACAGCACTAATTTCTTCTCTGCATTTAACCCATTCATCCAAGTAAAGCAGCAGGCAGCCAGGAACACAGCACCTGGGGAGCAGTGTGTGGGGACGGCACCTTGCTCAAGGGTACCTCAGAGGTGCCACTAGCAGATTCGAACCCACAACTTTCTGATCGCAGGGCGAACGCCCTAACCACTAGGCCACCAGCTGCCCCACGAGAGAAATGAAAGTTAAATGGTAAATCCAGTTCAACAAACTACCAGTATTGAGTCTTATTTGTTCCTCTAAACATGCATTTGTCAGCAAATCTCAAGCAATAAGTTTGAAAGTGATCTTGAACACCATAATTATAATGTACATGAGAGAGGACAGGAGAACAGGTAATTAGTACCTTAAGGCCCATGCGTTTCCTCTGGTCATGCTCTGGCTCAGCTGCCCACCGCAGGAATGTACAAACATCTTTAGCCACCTGGCTCATGGTGGCTGGGGTGCCTGCAACAGGGAAGAAAAAAAAACAATTATATCCAAAACAGTTCCACCTCTACAAAAACCTCATCCTAATAGTCTATTAGGTTACTCCAATGGGCAGCATCTTCCTCTGGTCAGCTCCTTCTGAGCCTTATGTGAGTTATGACAAATAAAATGTGAAATTATTAAAATAGTGGAAATCAATTCTAGGGGTCAGTGTCTTATGCAGGGATTAAGCCTTGTCTCAGACTAAATTTTCTCTTTAACGGAAAATCTCCAGCCAGAATGCAGAGTTCAGAAGGCGGCTTAATACATGTCTGGGGTTTGTAACAGTAACCCTCAGTAACTGTTACACTAACAGTCACAGTGACACCAACAATTACAGTGAATCTGCGACGTGTTTAATGTTGTCTACAAAATACTCACCATCATCATACTCTAGGATCTCATTGTAGATGGGTGGGGCCATGCCAATGGCCTGGCCAGGGAAGTAGGGGTTGTAGTAGAGCTCCTCTCTTACAGACACTCCAGCAGGGGGATCACAGTATCCTGTCAGCAGTGAAAACACATAGTCTTCCCCACCATGCTTGATGTGTAGACACACACGAACACACACAGACAGCATTAACATGCAACATTATTTTCTTTGAAAACATGTTTTCACTTTGTTGCAACAGCTAAATGTTTATGTAGATACCTAACAGGCCCTTGCTGTAGGGGTTTGTTTGAAGGGCGTACTGTGTGGTCACGAAGGTTAGGTGGACTTTTGTGTGCCATGGCAACCAAGCAGACACCACATTAATTAATGTTTTTTAGGGATCTGGTGCAGAAATAATTTTGGATGGTGTTGCATCTGTAATTATAAATAATGTTAGAGAATGCCACTCATCCGGACTACCACAAATGCATACAGCTGTATGCAAAAGTGTCAGATTGATTGTTTGATTTGAAGTCAAAAATAAGTACATATCTTTGAAAGAGAACATACTTATGCAAAGTTACTGCTTATTTGCCAAATTAAACACACTGGAAAAAAAATAATAAAGCATATGTGGCCTGGTTAAAATTATGTCACATTTGATATTTTTTCCAAGATGGTAAACTCATAATACTCAAAGATACAAACAGTGCCACAATTGTTTCCTGTAGATGTGTAAGTATTCGTGTAATTTGACTGAGGTTTTCAAACATTTGCATACCACCGTGTGTATATAGCAATAACCTCTCTTCTGATGCTTCATGATACAGACAAAATATCATGCCCGATGCCAACATCCATAAATTGCACAGCTCTGCTTCTGGCTGTGAGCACGGAGCCCAATTCAGTGCCTTTGTTACCTGGCATTAACAATGTAGCTGAGGTCAGGAGGAAGAGCTCCATTATTAGCAGCTCGTGCAGCCTCTGGGTTGGCATAAGGCTTTGGAAAGTAATCAGACAGTTTCCCTGGACGAGTGAACATCCCTCCCGTCTCATCTGGACCATCTACCACCTCAATCTGAGGGAGACAGAGTGCAAAAGAGAGTGAGAGACACATTGCTGATAAAATGTCATGGGGTGTGGAACATCCTAAAGTAACAGTATTTGCACCATAGGATGTGCCTACTCCTGTAATAAGGCCTTGTAGCTCCTGGCCATTACACAAGCAAACAAAGCAATCACTGGAACTAATGACTTCCAGTGACACAGCTGAAAATATGATTAGGAATCCATTTGCTTTCTCCAAAGAAAGACGCCTGAAACAAAGACGACTCATCAGGAAGCATTTCTTTTTTCTATTGCTCGAGGTTCAGCTTTGTTCTTCTTATGCATGTTTATATGTTAGTTTAGGACACAAGCATTTTCAAAGCAGCCACACTTGTTATAAATTCCTGTGCCATTTTTAGTTGCAAAAGTGCTGATTTATTCTTCTGATCATTTTAACTGTAACACCGAGGTCCATGCTTAATTTTTTTTTGTTTGTCCCTGTAAAAGCAAGGACAAGGACCCGTCATATATAACTGGAAAACCAGCCATGGTAATTATCAACCTCTCATCCATTGTACTTGGAAACTAAATCGTTTACACACGTTGTGCTCTATGAAATTTCTCTAGAATGGAGCATTTGTCTGATTGGTTGCCACAAAACTGTGTCAGAGCTCATTACCATAAAGTTTCATGTGCTATATTCTGATGCCTAAAGGCTTTAATCTGCTTGCTGCTGAAAAGTGCTGGCTTACACAGAAAATGAATGACATCCAGTCGCTATGACACAAGGTGCTGACCTGTACACTTTTTTAAAAATACTTATTTATTTATAAAATATAGGGGTGATGCTATTGCATTATCGAAGAACCATTTTTGGTTCTCTAAAGAACTTTTCAATACAAAAAGGAAGAACCCTTAAACGCCTTTAAATAAACCTTGAAAACGTTCTTTAAAATCACACATTTAATTAATAAAAATGGTCCTTTAAGACCCCAAAATAGTTCTTCTGTGGCATTGCCAGTGTACTGTCAATTGCTGTTTAGGATAACCTATTTGTAGCTTCCTAACTGCAATTAAACGTGAATTAAAACTCTAAATTTAACCTAGGACTCACCTCCTCAGCAATGGCTTTAACCTCATCGTCTGTGTGTGATCCTCCCACCAGGTTGCGGAAGGCCAAGTATTCCATACTGTGGCAGGCTGAACATACCTGTTTGTACACTTGGTAGCCACGTCGGATACTGAAAGACACAGAAACACAATACGGTGTGTCAAACGGCCTTCAGTTCAGTTTAAATAATGCTGCTATAGCAGCCAATACAAATCCTTCACAAGAGACACGAAGCACAGTAAATGCACCTTGCATGATCCAGGGCAGACAGAAAGCTGTTGTGGCTCCAGGGATAACATGGTGGGTGTAGCTCCAAGTCTGATGATTTAACTGACTGATGAAGCATTAAGGCTAGCCCGGCTCCTCCAGCTGTCAGCACACCCAGAGTGGAGATTGCTACTTTTCTCTCTTTGGATAGACTAGTGAAGGACATATTCACCTTGTAAACAGAGGTAAACAGAGACAATACGGCAATTTGCTATCACACAAGTTTGCACCTGAGACCATTAAACTACTGTTTAAGATATGTTTGTGTTCGTACATCTAATATCTGTATTCAGTTAAGTTTTATCAACAGGTTATTTCGAGTCAAAGTATGACAGCTAGGGTACAAAGCCGTGATCCTACTTTAGTCATGGATTACTGAACATCTTCCCTCTTCTTCTTTACCAAGTACTTTAAGAGGTTAACTTAATGTCTTAGAGCAGGTTTGCAGTATTGAATTAAACACTTCTTGGCAATCACACAAAAGTCAAGATATAAAGTGGCCCCTTACTGTCAAGAATGAACACAGCACAGCACAGCACACAGTGTGAACTTCTTCCTCTGCATTTAACCCATTCACCAAGTGAAGCAGCATACAGCCAGGAACACAGCACCCAGGGAGCAGTGTGTGGGGATGGTACCTTGCTTAAGGATACCTCAGTGGTGCCACTGACAGTCATGGGATTTGAACCCACGACCTTCCGATTACAGGGCCAACTCCCTAACCACTTGGCCACCAGCTGTCCCTAAAGACACGTGTCAAATATTGCATAGTTTTTATAAAAAAAAAAACAGAAATACAATGGAACAAAATGAACTACCCTGGCTTTAATACAGCCTAAATAATAAACTGATCAGTGGCTGATGGAGCTGCAATAAACTGATCAGTGACTGACTGAGCTACAATGATCTGATCAGTGGCTGATGGAGCGACAATAAACTGATCAGTGGCTGATGAAACTACAATAAACTGATCAGTGGCTGATGGAACTTCAATAAACTGATCAGTGGCTGATGGAGCAACAAATGGAGTTCCAGCAGCTTCTTTCAGGTCGTCAGGTATGCTAAAACACAGATACACATGACATGTCACAACCAAAAAATAAGGTTTAAATCCCATAAATCTGTTAAACACTCCACTGGTGCAGCTGGAGCTGTCCAGTCCTGCTACCTGACTGAAGGAATAAAGTGACCTTGCGTGCTGTCTGAACTCGCCTAATTGTCCCCTGTAACGGTTTATTTAGGTTATTTGAAACATGCACTTTGTTCACAAGGCCTCTGTGCGTGTTAAGACCACACACGACTTACTTTAGTTTAGAGACATGAAGGGCGTTTTTGGACTTGAGGAAACATCTTCCTGCAGAGCAGCACTGACCCAGCCGAGCCGCCATTTTCGGCTTCTCGGCTCCGCGCATGCGCATTCATCAAGCTAGACGAGGCCCTCCATACAGACCCTGGAGCTCCAGACACATTCAGAAACTCATATTTTATTTCTTATGTTGATAAAACCACCCCACTGGCGTTTTTGTACGTTCGTCGAGTAAAATAATAAACAGCTTTTAAGTGACATTCCAGCCAAAATGACACATTTAGCATTAACATATCTGTTGTAAAAAGACCACCTGGCCTCCTCCAGCCTTTCAAAATCTACAGCAAGATTTCCCATTCACAGACTCGGAAAACCCCCTTCTGATGACGTACACTGTAGGTACAAAAGTATTGGGACACGCCTCTTAATTATTGAATTCAGGTGGCCCTTACTTGAAGGGCAATCTTAATGCTTCAGCAGACCAAGACATTTGGACAACGCCATGCTTCCAACTTTTCTATTCCAGCATGACTGTGCCCCAGTGCAGAAAGCAAGCTCCATAAAGACATGGCGGGATAAGTTCGGTGACGAAGAACTTGACTCGCCCGGACAGAGCCCTGACCTCAACCCCATCCAACACCTTTGGGATGAACTGGAACAGAGATTCCGAGCCAGGCCTTCTCGTCCAACATCAGTGCCTGACCTCATAAATGCTCTACAGAATGAATGGGCACGAATTCCCACAGAAACTCCAAAATCTTGTGCAAAGCCTTCCAAGAAGAGTGGAAGATGTTATAGCTGCAAAGGGGGATCAACTCCATATTAAAGTCTATATATTGGAATGCAATGTCATCAAAGTCCCTGTTGGTGTAATGGTCAGGCATCCCAGTACTTTAGTCCAAATAGCGTCCGTTTTTTTTGTCCGTATCTTGAAGAAGGGTGGGGTTTTAAAAAACTCTTGGCAAAATGATGGAATCGCCAAACTGAGAGGACACTCACCCAGTTTTCACTTCCTAGCAGATCTGGCACAAAACTATTGGGTTTAAAATGAACTAACAACTTACATCCCAAATGGCACTGTAAAAACCCCTCGGTTTATTATATACTGCACATTCTCTATCCTGCTGCTGCTATTTGCACAACTATTATTTATTGCTGCCTGCATTTTTGCACACCTCATGACTCCGCTGCTAAAATACAGTGTGCATTCATTCAAACATGTTTTTCTTGTACTCTCTCTCTTTTGCTGTCTTTGCGCTTATGTAGTCTTGTGTTGTCTCGATTCCTGTTTCTGTGCTGCACCATGATCCTGGAGGAACATTGTTTTGTTTCACTGTGAACTGTATATGTGGTTGAAATGACAATAAACCTACTTGACTGGACTTTACTTGAACTTTTTGGATCTGTGAAACAAAATGAAATCATTTTGAGTAATGACATTTTTTTTCCAGATCAAGCAGAGAGAGAGAAAAAAAGTATATATATATACATTTATACAGAATCACTCCATGTAGAGGAAACACTGATGCAATCACCTTGTAGTTTCTGAAACAAATACCAGCACAGGTATAAAATGCAAATGAGTCCAAAGAGAGCTCTTGCAGACCTTAGCAAGCTGTTGGACAACTGAAAGGAAACATGGGCCCAACAAGACAGTTGTCAATCAAAACAATGGAAAGGATTATAAAAACCCTTCAAGAAGGAATCCAACACAAAGCGAGTCAGAAGACTGTACCCAAACAGTTGTGTGTAAAAATTTGGTGCAAGTTTAAACAAAATGGGAAGATATAAAAGGAAAACAAATGAGTAGACCACAGTGGACGTCAAAAAGTCATTATAGAAAACCTGACGATTGAAAATGCACAACAAAACAAATGAAAAACAAACAAGTGGAAACAGGAATCAGTGTTTGTGATGGAACTGTAAGAAAAGGGCTGAACGAAATAACATTTGCACACAGAAAATACAAAGTGAAAGCAGCGCTAACACCCAAACAGAAAAAAACAAGCTTACAGTGAGATAAAAAGAAACAATCATGGATAAGTGAATGAAAATGATCCTCAGTGATGAATCTGCATTGGTCATGGAGATGATGCTCATTCATGACCTGGGGCTGCGTGTCAGTTAAAGGACCAGGTGAGATGGCAATCGTTATCTCAACAGTTAGTGCACAAGAGTATGCTAGAAATGTTGACACTTTTCTTCTTCCATTAATAGAAAACGAGGTTTGCTGATGAAGTCATTTTTCAAAGAGTGCTGAAGCTTTTCTTCAGGAAAAGTCAATGACGTGGCCAGCAAACAGCCCAGCTCTAAATCTGAAATTTAAAAAATCTATGGTGCAAATGAAGAGGCTCCATCCTGCAAAGCTGATCTGTCGGATCTGAAGTTGGAACCAGTTTGATGTTGTTTTTCATTAGCGAACTACATGTCTCAAAGAATACAGGACTGAGGAGGAGCAACAGAGTCATTTTTTGTGGTCGAGTCCATTCATTTTTGCCTTGATTTGCCAAAAGTATGCCATTAATTAAAATGAATTTGTTTGAGGTATGTTTCATGCAGCCAGAATGTTCAGATATTAAACAAGATACGATTTTTTCATAATTATCTATTTGTTTATTTACTATAAAGTAACAAATTTGGGTAGACCTCTTCTAACTGATTCCAACATTTCTGCCAGGGATTGTACAAGCACTTGAAGCTTGAAGGTTAACTTGAAGGTGAATTTCTTTTCTCCTCTCCTGTATTTATTAGCCTCAACAATGGTGCTTCACCAAAAGTCAGGATTTCTTTATCGTCATTAGGAGATTCCTAATGATTGTATGCCATATTTGCATAATGAATGAGTATTGCAGTGGACGAAAACAAAAATTTCACAAACTTGACATGACTGAGGGATGCAATGCTACAGAATATTATACAACATGACAAATAACATATTAAATGCTCCTCTTCACTTAATACCACTTTTATTTCTCCTCAAGCTTCTCACCGCCTTTGTTATTTAGTCAGCAAACCAGTGAGCGGCACACCTGTCCCCAGTGCTCCTTAGTTTTGTTACTCAGGAATTTTGGCCTTTGTTTTTTGTTAACAGAGCGGGCCAGGTATAAAAGCTATAACATGAGACCAGCTGGTACATAAAGAAACATTTTTGCAGCCCACAAAACCTGCAGGTTTCATTTCATCCCTGACCAGCAAGGACAACGTAGCACCCTCTAGTGGTCATTAATGATTAAATCAGACGACAAACATTACATCATCTTCACTAAATCAAGACAAATGAAGATACTGACAATTGTATATTCTTCCAATCTGTACAGCGAATCTTATAGATTCTCCAGTTAACAATATACACTATTACTTGAAATATGCTGAGAAAACTCTCAGGGTTTACTGTCATTTAGTGTATCTCTAGCTTTGTGTTTCCAGAAAACATGCCCACAACCCGCAGGTTGTAATTCATCCACTTATGAACCAGCGCCACGCACAGAATCCACAGAGAAATTATTTTTTTATTTAAAAAAAAAAAAAAAATTCAGTTTAAAACCCATCCTTCAACCGGAACACTGTAATATCCGCTGCCCCCTGTTTTTAAACAACCTACACGATCATACAATTCTCTTTACACTGTAACACTGTCAGGTGGAGTTTTATCACACAGGCCTTCAAACCAGCATAGCCTAAACAGAACAAATCAAATGAAAATTAACAGAACCCACGCAAAAAGCCTGCATGATGAAAAAAAACGCCCATAGTCTCTGAGATCTCTTCTTTGAGAGATTAGTCATAATGAAGGACTGCAAATGTGGCTCAGTGCTAAATAGGAAGGTAAGGGCAACATGTAAACCACTCCTCTGGAAGAACAAGCCACCATGTCCTTCTGATACATCTCTGCATCCTCGGCTTGGAGACAGAACTAAATACTAGTGTGCAGAAACAGAACAGACACGAGTAGGAAATTCCTTGTCTTCCTCTCCTTATTTTTCTTACATTTATTGTCAGTTGTAATAAAACGTTCTAACTCCAAATTGGTAACTTATAACAAGGAGCAAAATTGTACCTTAAGGTGTTTAGGTGTCAGAACTGTATTTATAAGCAGTTTGGGACAATTTAAATATGCTGATCTATCATAAGGTCAAATATATATTATACAAATGTAATATATCAGTGGGAAAATAAGTTAAATTCTATTAAACCCTTTATCTGCCCTTTACATAGTCTGAAAATGTTGGCTTTATTGCTTGATGAATGGACCAGTAAAATCTCATTACTTAAACTTGTACTGAAAGCTAAAACACTTCTTTTCTCCTGTAAAGATACTTTTCTTGGAGACACAAAGTTTTGTTAAAACAGCAACAATATAAACAAACAAACAAAAACCAACAAAAAGAGGTATGATCCATGTTTCTAAGCAAAGGGAGAAACAAAGTGTGACCAAGTGTCATTATGCCAGGTGGCCACAGTTTTCCAGTCGCCCTGAATACACTGTACATTTCAGTATTATTTAATATAATTCCAACAAACCACTCCAAACCTACTCCGCAGTTCACTCCAGGAGTCCATGTCTATGTGCCCTCGCTCTGCCCTTCAGTAGCACTGAGCAGTTGCAGAGCAAGGCTGGAGTATTGCCTTGTTGGCTACATGGGGCAGCAAAGGGTGGGAAATAGAAGGATTGCGGGGCAAAAAAAGAGATGCTGTCTCATCAGTTGGCTTTGGCGCGGAGCTGCGCTCTCTTTCCTGTGACTGCCTGGAAGCCCGTCTTGATGCTGGCGACTGAGCAGCGCGAGTGGCATGTCTCGCACTGCAAGAAGTAGAGCCGCGTGTCCTTCTGTAGGATGGTGTCTGGCGAGCGGCATGTGTGACACGTCACATATTCCTCTGTAAAACACAAATCAGAGCTGTCAAAAGTGAAAGCAGTGCATAGAGGGGAACTGATATTAAAGTGATATATACATACTGGCCACTATTATTGATGGCTGCAGGTGACACATTAAAGGGAAAAAGTGAATAAATGAGTATAGACGCACAGAGTACAGAGTATGGTTCTGTATGATACAGTTAAGCTGTTACAGTCCTGTGACGTATAAAAATGCTGAGTAGGTCCACCTGACTTGGACAGCAAGAGGAAAAGATCTAAATTACTTTGAAAGAGGCTGTTATACTTTGTACTTGCCTGCTTGGGTTCCACTTCTCCCCTAAGAGAGAAGCCTCACTACAAATGAACATTACGTTTTCCTGACTGATCAACTCTACCCTGTGATAAAATATTTCTATCCTGGTAAAAGGGGTCCCTTACAGGATGATGATTCCCCAGTCCACAGCACTGATCTTCTTGGTTACCAGATCTCAACCCCGTTTAACAATTTTGGTAGATTTTTTTAAAAGAGCACTCTCCACTACCAATGTTGTTCCAATGTTGTAAAATCTATGCCAAGGCGTGTTGAAGGTGTTCCGATGGCTTGTGGCGCCCCAACCTCTTACTAGACATTTTTTCCTTTAATTCGTCACCCAGATGTACCTTGTTGGCAAACCTTATGTGTGTGTGCAGTTTAGACTACAGCTCATCTTCTTCCAGGCACAACTTGAGTTAACCATCTTATAGTCCTTCATAACCGGTTAGTTTCTGACCACAGGACCACAGTTGGCTGACAATTCTTAACCCAGTCGTGTCTCTAAAGTGTTTAAAAATCCTAGCAACACTATGGTGTCGGATACATTCAAACCAGCCCAAGAAACAGTAACCACTACCCTGGTGGTTCTTACTGAGATTCATCACTCAAATGAGAAGTGGAGGTCCTCTCTTGGTCAGAAGGGCTGCAGTCATTAAACCCACAAAGTGTACCTTTATTGTTGTACCTGATAGAAATATGCAGCTTTAACATTGCTCAACCAATTAAACAGGCTCGTTATAACACAGACCTTTTACAACTGAGGTTTCAAAAATCAGGTCCATTTAACAGAATTAGACTTACTGATATATCTTCTCAATACATTCTCTATTTGTTTTTGCTGGAATCGTCCTTTGATCACTAGCTGGTTATTTCCATCTATGGAGCCACTACAAAAAGGAAAACATCACTTTAACATCACATGAATTCAACAACATCACAGCAAAATACAAAAATGTACCCTGACACATTGTACTTCAATGTTTACCTTGTTCCCAACTCAGCCAACAAGAAAGCCAAGAGGTGTTTTGGCTGACGATGCAAGCTGCAGAGAAGCACACACAAAAACATCAAATATGCAAGTACAAACATATCAGCGTTGTTACATTATTATACAGCTGCTAAATGGCAGCTAAGCCGATGTAAAGCTTGTTCTATGACACAAAGTATTCACACTCACAGTTTGCAGATGTCAGTGAAATTGACAAAGGATGTTTTCTTTGTTCCCACTCGGACGACCTGAGGAGGCTTCATGACAAACTTCCTCTTCTCTCCAGCCACCATGTCAGGATTCTTCTCCCTCATGATATTAAAGACACGACTCAGCAGCTGTTGAGGCACATCAGAGAAAAACATCAGACACAGCTCAGACTAAATACACCTGTAAAAGGTTTATCTTAGATAGCCCCAGGTAGATACATACACAAATCAATAAATCAAAAAAAAAAAAAAAAAAACCTTGGATTTTGCGGATTTATTGAAGAAAGAGTTTTAGAAGCAAATTATAAAACGAGTCAAGCAAATGTGCAGTGAAAGGCCACGCTATTGGAACAATGACACTTGACATAAGGAAGCGATGTAAGCTGTTATCCTTAGTCTAGTTTCCTAAAACCACTGTAGTGACAGAGCAAATATGACTGTAAATGTCACTGTGCTAAGTGACTGCCTTTTTCAGGAAAGAATGCACTGGTTAGAGTAAGAGTGAGCAGCTCAAAGATGGATAAACTAGTTAAGCAATGTTAAAGCTGCATATCTTTCAAGAAAGAGGGGAAACTGCAGCAAACAGAAACGTGATCAGAAAAACTACAGATTAATTTGATTTTACGATTAATTCGATATTGGAGTCAAATCACGATCATAGCAATTACTATTTCAGTTCATTCCCTGCAAACACCACAATGATTTGTAAGGCTATATGAACACCTGCATGTGTGATACAGTTCACACAAACCTGAACTAGATCTTCTGTGAATGGTCAGTGCATTTGAGGGCATGGCATAAACATGAATTTAAATTGGTAAATCACTCTGCGTTAGGAGAACGTACCTCATCATATGTGTAGTCTCTCTCTGACCCTGCCCAAGCTGGGCCAGTCTGAGAGCTGAATGTGATGCCGTCTGCATTTTTACTCTCATCATCTTCCACGGCTGCAGAGAAGAAAATTATCTATTTTAAATGAGAATGCAGCTAACATACATAAACACACACGGCACATTTTGAGAAACTTAGAACTACTCAGCTATTCAGAGAAGAAAAAAAGTTAAAAAGTGAAAAATCCAGAATAGTGAAAAATTGCCAAGCATGTATCTGTATTGATCATAATCAGAATGTGAATCAAACTGACAAAGTCTGAGATTTGTGACACAAATACCTCTGCGATGAAAATTCAGTATAGCAGAATGTCTGCCTACCATCATCTTTCTCCACATCATCAAACTCGTCTGCAAATTCCACCTTCTTCACCTTCAAGTCTTCATCTTCCAACGTCTCAGGCTCCCCCTCTATCTTAAGCTCCTAGACACCATGGCAATAGATCAATTATTTCTTCAACACAGACAATAATACTTAAAAAATAATAGCACAGGCTACAGCAATAAAAACTGTTAAACATTTAGCAAATGTCTGAGAATTCCCTGCACCTCCTTATGGTTTATGTCATGTTAGATTCAAAGGAAATGCGATTAAATGAAGCGACTGCTAAAACTATGAAACACACCAGATTATTACCCACCTTCAGGCCCTCTTCGATATCATCATTAAACTTTTTCTTAGGCTTCTTTTTCTTTTTCTTCTGGTTAAGGAAGTTCAAATCATCCAAGTCATCTGTTAGCTCTGTGGAGGTGTTAAACAAATACTCACATAAAGATTCTGTTTATTAGCGATTACACAAAAACACTACCAAACAGTGGCAACAGCCAATGAGAGAGTTAGGAGGCAGAAAAGGGGACAAACATGCATGCTGGTGGAGGGGCTGCTTGTTGAACATTGGTAAAGGAATCTATAACTGCTGTCCTTCGAGAACTTTAAGAAACTCCCTTTACAATTTCACATCAGTTTGCCGATTTGTAAAATGCTTCTCATGTCACTGCAGAACAGAACTAAGATTTAAAATAAGTAATTCAGATGTCATTTGATGTAAAATGCTTAATGCTAGAGAAACTTGCTGGGTCACAACTGATCACAGTGATGGTGATAGGAACGTCTGAAGCGTTTAATGCCTCTGAAAGCCACCTCCCAAAATTTATGACATGAAATGGTTTTCAATACACTGCCTGATGCCTGGGATGTTGTTTTATGATAGTTTTGAAACAAAATTACAGCCAAAAATGTAGTCAATTTATGCTTGAGAGGTACATTCACGGTATAACACAAAAATGTGTTAAAAAAAACTTTCAGATTAACCACTATTTAGCCATCACCAATATTACATATAAAAACTCACGTGTGTGTATACTAGTCGCTTTGAACAGTTAATTAAATGGTTATATTTGTTTCGTAGGCATGTTGCGTAGACCCCTGGTTCCTATTACCACTAGTGTAAAGAAATCCAAGCTGTTAATCATCCCCACACCGAATCACATCAAACCACTCTGAATAACTTTCTTCTGATTTTTTAAAAGTGGAATTTCCCTTATTGGACATCAAAGGGATTTAGAAGTCTCATGACACAAACAAAACAATGACAACACAAATACTTGCCTGTTCAGCGATGATTAAAAATGTCCCAAAATAGTCTCATCAACCATGGCATACTTGATCCTATTTCTAACCTTAACCTACTTGAACAGCACGTTTCTAATGGGTCTCAAAATGAGAACAAAACGAGCAGCGATGGCAAGAAGTAGTTTATTCTATCACCTTTTTTCCTCCCTTCATCTTCCTCAGGCTCCAATTCACGCTCCTCTCCTCCTTCAGGCTCAGCCTCGTGAGGCTCCATCTGCTGCGTCTCCTCTCCAAGCCCATCTCCTTCCTCATCAGCCATAAAGGCCTTCATCTTCTTCTTCTTCTTCTTTTTCTTGGTCATGGTGGGGTCAAACAAAATCTGGAGATGGGGGGGTTAAAGTAAGTCATGGTCCATTTTAGATGGGGAGAGACATACTACAGACCTGAGCCAGAATAACTTTTTAGAATTAGTTGTGTTTAATTGCTATACTGTGTAATTCACTGGCTCTGATAACACTTTTGTGCTCCTTTCAAAGCTCTTTTGATAAGGTACTGAGGCTGGAATGAAACAGACTTCTGATATCATGATGTATGCATTTTGCTCATAATTGAAAATATTACGGAAGCATTGACAACGGTATTTTGGGCCAATGATGACATCGGATATTTTTTGCGTATGTATCTGCCGATGCTAATGTCAATACACACATTTACAGAATGTAGATATTGGGACTAAAATCAACTGGACCAGCATTACAGAGGTGAGAGTTTAATAAACAGCAATTTTTTTAATGTAGACATCATAGCACTGTAGTCCAGCATCGTCTGAACATCTTGTTTATCCAGAATACAATAAATGTGTTATTAAATGTCTCTTTGAAATATTCGTCAAATTTATCACCTTATTGTCATGGTCAACATATACATGTGATACAGTATAACGAAGCATGTTCAGCCTTTGATACATTAAGTCAAAGTCAGTATGTCCAATATGTGCATTATTCACTGTACAGTGGCCAGTAAGTACAAAGTACTAGCAGGAATGGACAATTTATGTAGCACAGGTGATCAATTTGACCAGTATTGACCAACAAACATTTAAGAACACATTTACTGTATTTATTGTATTTAAGTGTGAATACAATAAGTGTGAAGTTATTGTATTTTGTCATACGTGAACACACCACAGCACACAGTGTGAACAGCATGAAATTCTTCTCTGCATTTAACCCATTCATTAAGTGAAGCAGCGGGCAGTCAGGAACTGGGGGCAGCCCGGGGAGCAGTGTGTGGGGACAGTATCTTGCTCAAGGGTACCTCAGAGGTGCCACTAGCAGTCCTGGGATTCGAACCCACGACCTTCTGATCACAGGCTCAACTCCCTAACCACTAGGCCACTGGATAAGCAAAATGTTCAGGCGATGCCGGACTAGTGTGCTATAATAGTGTGCTACATATAGCTGTAGTCCCCATTTCTGCATTTTACAAATTTTACAATGCTACTGGACATCAGCATCAGCCTGCTAATCCAATATTGTTCATGTACATATGAGTCAATGTTGGGACCAAATGCATAGGTCATAAACTGAAAAGATATCTCGAAATATCCTGACAATTCAATTACTCCCAGCACTTTAAACACGCCTAAAAGCTCCACTGTATTACCTCCTCAGACATCCAGCATCAATGTCAGGACAAGAACGGTTTGTTGCTATTAGTTTTTAGTTTTGTTTTGACATCAAAAGGTCGAGCTCGACTGTCAGGGCTCTTAGTAACAGTCAAGCAGTCCTGGAACTGTCACCACTTCATTAACAATTAATCACTTAATAAACCAGGAACTTACTGTGGAGCAAAACAACATCGGCATATCTTAATAAACAGGAATCCTTCAAAGTTCATGAGAACCATGATATTGTTGCTTAAGCACATATAGTCACTAAGCTCGTATGGAAACGACATATTTTATTTAGTTGTTATCGAGCAGCAGAAAGTTCCAGAGAAGTGAAAATAAATGTAGCCCTCTGTGGGTCAGGAGAGCTGGGTGAGGAGATGGAGATGATCGCAAAGGCCCAAAGTCCTGCTGAAACACATTCACCAGCCCTCTGCTACGAACAGGACAACGCAGTCACCAACTCACCTCGTCTTCCGACATGGTGGCGGAGTGAAATAAGCCTCTTTCTGACTGCTTTTCCTCGAACAGACCGCTAAATGTAAAGAGATCCTTTTCTGTAGATATCTTGCATCAGCAAGGCCTCCGTGCGCATGCGTTCTCTCGACGGCGCATGATGGCGTCACGGCTGCGACAGGCGAGTGAGGGATTCTGTCATTCGAACGAAAACCTGCTCACTCCTCCTCTCCCAAAGTGTTCACTCCCCCTCCCCCAAAGTGTTCCCCCCCTTTCCCCCCTTTCCCCCAAAGTGTTCACAACCCCCCTCCCCCAAAGTGTCCACTCCCCCTCCCCCAAAGTGTTCACTCTCCCTCTCCAAAAGTGCTCCCTCCCCCTCCCCCAAAGTGTTCACTTCCCTCCCCCAAATTGCTCACTCCCCCCTCTCCAAAAGTGTTCACTCTTCCTCTCCAAAAGTGCTCACTCCCCCTCCCCCAAAGTGTTCACTCTCCCTCTCCAAAAGTATTCACTCCTCCTCTCCAAGTGTTCACTCCTCCCTCCCCAAAGGGTTCACTCCTCCCTCCCCCAAAGTGTTCACTCCCCCTCCCCCAAAGTGTTAACTTCCCCTCCCCCAAAGTGTTCACTCCCCCTCCCCCAAAGTGTTCA
>JBBPCZ010000017.1:3356131-3367061 GCA_037974445.1 Brycinus macrolepidotus | reverse complement strand
AAAGTGTTCATTCCCCCTCTCCAAAAGTGTTCACTTCTCCTCTCCAAAAGTGTTCACCCCTAACTCCAAAAGTGTTCACTCCCCGCTCTCCAAAAGTGTTCACTCCCCCTCTCCAAAAGTGTTCACTCCCCGCTCTCCAAAAGTGTTCACTCCCCCTCTCCAAAAGTGTTCATTCCCCCTCTCCAAAAGTGTTCACTTCTCCTCTCCAAAAGTGTTCACTCCTCCTCTCCCAAAGTGTTCATTCCCCCCTCTCCAAGTGTTCATTCCCCCTCTCCAAAAGTGTTCACCCCTCTCTCCAAAAGTGTTCACTCCCCCTCTCCAAAAGTGTTCACTCCTCCTCTCCAAAAGTGTTCACTCCCCCTCTCCAAAAGTGTTCATTCCTCCTCTCCCAAAGTGTTTATTCCTCCTCTCCCAAAATGTTCACTCCCCCTCCCCCAAAGTGTTCATTCCTTCTCTCCCAAAGTGTTCATTCCTCCTCTCCCAAAGTGTGCACTTCTATCATCCCAGAGTGCACACTTATGGTTTAGTGTACTTGTGTGTGCGTCCATGCGCTTTCTGTTGTGTCCCATTTCTCTAGAGCAAAATAAAGTAAGGAAGTCCACACACAGACCTTTTATTTATTTAATTTAAAATCCTGCACACAGTACACAATAATACTCGCAATAATAATACTCGCAATAGTCATCGAGATCAAAATACATGATGCATCCAGAAAATTCCACAATAAGTGTAGTCAGAGTGAAATATGTAAATAAAAAAGGATAAAAGTGTGAGTACATAAAATAATATTATTTACACAAAAACTAGAAAACTAAACCACAGCTTTCAGGTTTTCACAGCTTTCTTAATGCGGGAGGAAAACAATGACCTTAAATAACACTCCACATCTTTAATAAAGGGACAGAAAGGGGGTCCATCTTTTTTGCACCTTCCACTTACATATATAGCACTTTGCCAATACAATAATCTAATTTCATATTTCAGTTCTTTTCCATAACATGAATAAAGGTTTTCTAAATAAAGGTTAAACTCATAATGAACAAAATTAAAAATAAAGCGACAGGTATTTTTGCTACAGTGTTTGGGTGTGTATCACAAAAATCACACAACAGAACAACGGAACATTTTAGAATTTCAAAAAAAAAAAAAAAAGAAAGCAAAGAAAAGAAGAAAGATTCAAGATTCTGAACTCCTTCTGGGTCACTATTTGAATTAAGGCAATTTTGTGAGACTAACTATGCTAAGGCCTTAGAACACAAACATCCTTCTTTAAAAAAAAATTTCAGCCCTTTACTAAAGTTCTGGTGGATCTGTTCTGCTAATCAGAGGCTTCTGCACTGGAGGAAGTTTGTTACTCCAATTTATGCATTAAATTAGAGAAGAATTCCAACTAGAAGGATTTTTTTCACTGGCGGTTTCAGACTTTGGTTTACCATTTTGGAAATGTATACATGATTTATACGGACAAACAGGTTTAACATGGAGAGGGGAACTGCCTTAATTTTGGAGTTCTTGTACATAAGAAACCAGCCGGTTCCAAAGGTCACAAGACATGCGGTCATGTGTTTTCCGCTGGGCTTCCAAATGTGTCCCATTCTTTCGATGTGTATAAACAGAGTGTGCAGGAACACACAAAATGCGCACCACACAGCCTTTCCCAAAGTCTGCACTGAAGCAGCGCTGGACTGGGTACTTGGTGACATTCTGACATTCTAACGCTGACACTGGGAGCTGTCTCACAAAGACACCATGCATTTCCACACACTCGTGGTCTTGTGCAATTTTGAAAAATTCAGAAACAGTGTGTAGTTAAGCAAAACCACAAGTCACAAGCGTGGACTTTGGGACTCACAGAATGTCGCAGCTTAATGCGAGGAGTCAGGCTGGTGACCAAAGCCTTGAGCCCTGTGGCCCTCCTTCAAGTCCACAAAAGGGTGTGGAGTTTAAAATACATTTGGGACAGGCCCAGGCAAACATGTAGATTCAGCTCACATCACATGCATAATGCAGCTTAAATAACAAATTAAATTATTAAACAAATGCATTCTTAGCAGTATCTGAAAACTGTCCCTTTCCCCCAGTGTTGGCCAGCTGTAATCTATCTACTCTAACCGACCCTCGCCTTCACCTCTGGGTGATGGGCAGCTGCTGAGTCCGCATCTTTGCCGATGGCCATGGGCAGCCCTTTGAACACCGAAATGAGAACTGGGACAGAGCCTTGTGGTCCTCACGAGTGTGTGGTTGAGGACTTCAGGGCATCAAGAGGGCTATTTGGGACTAAGCAAGCAAAGAGTGGTCCTGTAGGTGGACTTTAGAGTACAAATTTCAACAGGTCTTACGAACAGATAATCCATAGAAGACAGGAATGTAGAAATGCAAAACTGATGAACGAATTACTGTCTATGATCAGTTAGAGCTTCATGTCTTTGCTTTCTCTTTACAGCCCCAACAAAAGCTATATTCCTCTCTATTTTTAAAGGGTAGCAAAACTACACTGTCTTAGTATAGTAAGTTTGACACAAAGTGTGGATTGCCATTTAGCAAAGCTGCAGGACACATAATGACCAGGGGGACAAAAGTTCATATGAGGACAATAGTACTGTGCAAAAGTCTTTTAAACCTGTGCAAATTGTTTAAAGCCATTTTCCTCAGGGTGTGATAAAGTGTCTTTCTGCTGATAAAGTTAACGCTAGAAAGAATTCAAACAAACAAGAAAGCAGCAAAAAGTATCAAGACTTGTTTTGTTTGTAAAAAAAAAAAAAAAAAAGTCGATATTTTGTGAGCTGGTGAGGAGAACACAGGTTCGGTTCCAGATTTCTCCTCGGTTCCTCCAGCCGTTGTTTAAATTTGTCAAATTCCATCACGTGTAATCTACTGAAGGATTGATTGTGGCAAACCAGGTTTCTGATGAAACTACAAGTAATACCTGGCTTCCACAAGGAACACACTGATATACAGAAAATCACTATTTACTGTATAATGCTATTTGTATTTTTTCTTTTTATTTTATATAGTATATTTAGTAATAATAGTGAGAAACAAGCTCATCTAGACAGTTAAATATTTTCACAAGATTTTGCACAGTACTGAATACACAAGATGATTATGATAACTTATAATGATAACTTATAATGGTGATTATAACGATAGTAAGTAATACCATGACCCTGAAAACACAGCAAAACATTTTAACCCATTACTGAACTAGGAGCATCTATTTACACCAGGAGGCAACAGCATTTGGCGATTCTCTTTATTGCAGAAAATAATAAATTCTTGGGGCCGTTCTCTGGATGTGTTTTTTTTTATAAGGACACCATTTATGCATGTCCAAACCACTGGACTCCATAATAATTACCAGCCTCGACAGAAATGAGAAAATGCAGTTATCTACAAACAGGAGCAGGGGTAATAGTAAACGTTTCATGCTTTCACTCGCTCTTAAAAATCAAGAAATCCCACAACATTTCAGCTGTCAGGCATTACATGTTAATCACATAGTCATGTTAAGACATGCCACTCGAGTTGCATAAGCACGCCAGTAATTAAGGCACGTAGCAGGGCACACACACACACATTTATATGCTTAAAGTGCAAAACCAGCAGTTGGTGTTTTGGCTGTATGAAGCAAGACTTTCCACCAACCTGCTGGAGTTCCATAACAGACCGATGACACCACAAACAAAGAATTAAAGAAAAAAAAAAGAAGAAGAAAAAGGTTTAATGATTTTAAATAATCTGAGTAATATCCAACATACAAATGTACACACCTTGAGTTCCCTACCAGTTTCTATAGAAAAATACAGCTTGTGTGTAAACTGCTACACTCTTAAAAACAAAGGCAAGGGTTCTGTGGAGCCATTTCATAATAGAATCACGTTTGGTTCCCTAAAGATCCTTTCGAATGTGTTTTTTTAAGGAAGCATCTACTGCAAGGTTCTTCAGAGAACCTAAAGTGGTTTCGTCAATGGAATGGCTCCGATCTTCTCTGTTACCTTTACTTCTAAGAATGCAGGGATCTCTTCATCCGGTAAAAGTTAGCTTACGCATTAGTTTATTTTTACAAGTCTCGATTTCTTTTAGTGACAGATATTGACAAGCAGGACAGACAGATTTCTAGACTGGTTTGGAATTTAGCTGAAAAAAAGAGATAGTGCCCTGACAGGAAGAAGTGTGAGTTACTTAGCCGGATGGGAGGGTCATTTCTCATTTTTCCTGGGGGACGCAGCACCTGTTGCACTGAGAAGCATATTGTGATCTTTTTTTGGGCAGCATGAATGGGAAAGGCTTTGCCCTGAAATCTTTTTTTCCGCCACAATGTCATTAAACTAGCATATATTCAAGAGATTGTAAATACGTTCATCAGAATGACCCTGGATGATTAAATAACATTCATGAAACGCAGCACTTTGAGCTCAAGGTTGAAGGAGCATTACAGAACCCAAATCTATTCCCTGTGTCCTATCAGTCAATGGAGATGTTTCAAAATGGACTTTCACAAACAGAGCATAAAAAGGATGGGAAAACTGGTTGTATATGAAAAGGCATTTGCATGTATATGGAAACACATATGCTGTAAGACCATATGAGTAATAACTCTGACCCTGGCACTTTCCATATCAGGCTATGGGAATAAGATGGATTTCACTACTATAAACAGAGGTAGATGTTTTGGGGCTTGCTCACTCAAAGATCCTCAAGAATTGCTTTAAACTGGATTAGGATATGATTATCTTCCAATGCCAACGGGAAAATTAGTAAAAGAATGTCTACCACAGAGATACACTGCCGAATCATTTTTCACATCCAATTTCATCTGATTGTTTTCTTAATGTTTTGTATTTCTAAACCTGTTTTACACCCCGATGTGCTGGCAACTCCCGTGTTCCTGGACTTCTTTTAGCCAGTAATAAGAGCTACAGATTCCAAGTCAATTGCTTTCACAACGTCAACCCTCTGAAGGTGTTCAGGTCCACTCCGAACATCAGTCAACCATAGTGAGTGATAAGACAGTCCGGCAGTTTGAGCTGGATTCACATCGCCCATGCCTTCAGTTCTTCCATGTCGTCCTCGTCCTCTTCCACTTTCTTCTTGGCTGGAAACAAAACATGGAAAGTTAATAGAGACCTATGGTTAGGACTGGAGCTCCTGCACTCTTTCATGAGATCATTTTCACTGTAACTAAACCTTGTAGCTTTATAACAGCATAGGAGAAGGAAAAAAGTATATACAGGTCAAACTCCCCAGTAAAACTAAGTATGAGTGCAAAATTAAAAAAAAAAAAAAAGATAAAAACGTGACAAGACACTACTTAACAACTTGAATAGCTCTATCTGATAACTGTCAGGGTGTGGGCCTAATATTATAATGAGCATGTTTGATTGACATCTCTCAGTCCACCACTCCCAGGGTGCAATGGCACTGAAGCAGAACTAAACAAGTGAGAAGAAATTATTCAGACAGGGGCTGCATCTAAAACAACACACTTTCATACTTTACATACTACACTACTGAATGCACTGCTAATGGGGTGTACTATTTTTTTAACAAACTATTTAGTGTGGTAGTTAAGGGTATGCATCAAAATTTGATACTGCAAAAAGAAGAAAGATGAAACTATGCATCGTCAAATAATGCCTTTGAGCTCTAGTTTCATTAGTAAAATTGTGCCACCACTGACTACGGTCATCATTTTTTTCATTCAAATTTCATTCCAAATAATGTGAAAATATTTAACAATTTTCAGTCTTAATTTGTTGAACATACGGTGAGTGTATCAAACCGTGAGCTCAGGATCGTCTACGAGATCTTATCATGAGTTGACTGCATGGTTACACCCCTAGTGGTAGTTAAGGGTTTGGGACGCAGCCAGGTTCTCTATACACAGGAGGTGTTGTACACCCTGCTGTATAAAAATACAAAGCTTTTATGTGGGGTGATGTCAAAGAAGATAAAGTTGTGCCGGATGTGCACAAAGAGAACGTGCAGATGTGGAACGCTAGTGCAGCCAGTTCGGCAAATGGATGACAGGCAGACAGACAGAAGTAGCAGGTTGCTAGCTCAGTTATGCTTGCTAGGTTAGCTTTCCCAAAGACATTAAGAGACAGATCACTGGATGAAATATGAATGAGATTGTAATTCTCAACTTCGTGTTTGTATTACTGTATTAAGCCCCGTCCTTCAATTACAGTCTGGGGTGGCCGGAGGCCTAGTGGTTAGGGAGTTGCCCCTGCAATCAGAAGGTCGTGGGTTTGAATAACAGGACTGCTAGTGCCACCACTGAGGTACCCTTGAGCAAGGTACCATCCCCACACACTGCTCCCCGGCCGCTGTGTTCCTGGCTGCCCGCTGCTTCACTTGGGTGAATGGGTTTGATGCAGAGAACGAATTTTGTACCGTTCACATCGTGTGCTGTGGTGTGTTCACATATGACAAATAGACACTTTACACTTTGCTTTATTAAAAAAGCCAACTGTCTCATTGGTAAAGTCATAAGCAGGAAAAGCTTGGAGATAAGCACTGTAGTCTTAAATATACATGTGGCTTGTTTTACCCAAATGCTATAAACAGCGGTATTTGTCAGATTTTAGCAGCGATTTCAAATACAACACTGAAACGGTAATGTGACTTTTAGTTGCAGATTTACAGGTCTCTCCACATTCACCAAGAGATAGGAGCCTGGTCCTGTAGGACTGGAAATAACTGCCTGGGGGTGTGCCAAGATGTCGGCTAAGTGAGCAAACTTTTCTCTAAGAACACATCAGCTTTGTAATGAGGGTAATGAACTGCACCAAAGAATTGGACTGCTCAGTTTAAATCGAAATGGAAGACATCTGGCAAAAAAGTGGGCCATTTAGTAGACACTGTAAAGTTATTCAAAAGACATATTTTGCACATGTGTTGTGTGTGGCCACAAGAGCAAGATTAACTTAAATAAACCACATAGAATGCTTATCTGTGTATACGTTTACGTTTACAGCATTTAGCAGACGCTCTTGTCCAGAGCGACGTACAGGAGGGTCTTTATTCTTCCACAGAGAGTGGTGACTACGAATGAGATTCTAATTCTCATTATATTATCACTACAGTTCCATTTATGATGCTGAATGTGTGGATTTGTTCTAAGAAGCACATGAGCTGCATCACCTGGTTTGGAGGGTAAGGAGGTTGAAGGCACGCTGGGCAGCGGGACATTCTCTGAGCCACCAATTTCCAGCAGGTTACTGTCTAGTTCCTCCTGTTCCAACTCCTCCAGCTCAGCCAGCAACTCATCCTAGAGAAGATGACCACTAAATAAGTTATGGAACACTGAAAGAGTGCACTCAGTTGAATGAATTAGCAATACTGTTTGCTCCAGAACACCAAATGAAAAAAAAAAAAACCTGCTGAGGATATGCACTGCTGACTGTCCATAGGGGCTTCAAAACAGACAACTGCAGGTCCTAATGGCAGTATGTGTTACTATGAATGAGATTTTCTAACTATTTAAAATTATACTATAGAAATTCTATCTAATTTAGCAAAAAAAAAAAAAAAAAGAAAAAAAAAAAAAAAAAAAAAAAACAAAAATCCCCAAATTTCCAATGTGGTTAAAAAAAAAAAAACACCAATTTCAATGGCTCCAATGTATTGGTGTGTGATGCTTTATTTTGTTCACTCCTACTTTTCTTTTCTTTAAATAATTCAATTCATGTTTATTTTTCTTTTTTTAAATAAATTTTTACTCACTAATTGTATACCATGCAAAATAGGTCTCAGAACGAATAAGTAATCAGTTTCAGCTGGGTTTTGATGCATAATATAAAACAGAATAAATGGTTAAAGAAATAATAATATAATACGTCCTATACACACCTGCCGAATATACTATATTATACATGGCAAATCCCTATGCGTGTATACCTCATCAAATTCTTCTCCGAAGCCAACGGGTCTTGAAATAGCATCTGAGATCTCCTGTGCCAACTCCTGCTGTTCAGTGATGTCTTGCATGAGGTCATCGACTTTGTCTATGTCCCTAAGAACCCAAAAGAAGTTAATAACCAGAAACATAAAGAGCAATAATGTGTAGCCTACTTACTGCCAGTCTATTTACGACTGTCTTTGAATGAAAGACAATTGTCAATAGTTCTGTTCAAAGTTACTAATAATGTGTTAACTGATGACTTTAGCAATGAACGTGATACTCATTTCATCTTACATGTTCTGATGAGCATTCTTCATGGCCTTGGCTGCAAAGCCCATGTTCTTGAGCACCTCTGTGTTAGTGTTGGCGTTCTCCAGAGCTTCTCTCTGGAACTCGATGGTAGACAGCGTGCCATCAATCTGAGCCAGCTGCTTCTCGTAGCGCTTCTTTCTCTTCAGGGCCTGGAGGGCAGCTTGGGAGAGTGGAAAGCACAATTTCAGAGACCATTCACAAACAAACAGACCATGGCAATTTTTAATGGCTTTACTACTATGCCGAGTCATGAACGTTGACACAGTAAAGAGGGATTTTCCGTCAAACAGATGACATCAGTTCACTTATGTTACGAAATCACACAGGGCCTGACAGATGACTCAGAGAGGTAAGTCACAGCAGTTGGCTGCTTATTTGAGGTCAAACGGGAATTATTAAAATTACTGCCAAGAAAAAGTGAAGCTGCTGGTCAGATTAAACGTTAACTACACTTTCAGAAGGAGTGTACAAGACAATCTCATAACTGTGGCTCAGCAGTGATTTCCAATCCAGTCCAGACACCTCAGAGCCAGTCCATATTTTCACTCCACGTCCTAAGAGACCGCAGCCAATCAGGACTGCAGGAGGCGGACTACCTGGCTCAGGTGAGTCGGCAACAACGTGACCACATCTAAAACCCGGACTAGACTCCTGTCTGACGTGTACACGGGTTCCTTCACCGTTTCGCAACCATTTTTTCCATGGTGACGTAGAGAAAGATCAGGCACACATGATAAAGGCTACCTCCCACTCAGTAGGGCCACTGTGAACCTCTCCCCCCCCCCAGCTAGCTAAAAATAACCCACTAATGTTGTCAGGGACCGTCCTCATGTGATTAACTGACCAAAAAAGTTACTCTATGAATATCTGAAAGAGTAAAACGTGTTTTATTGACAGTTTTCCTTGGTCACAGGCCTTGTTCCGGGTGCCTGGTCTTTAGCTAGCGTCGAGCCAGTAAACAACACTGAGAGGGAAAAAGGAAAGAGGTCAAAACACGAGAAAAGCACCTCGTTTAAAAGTTAAGACCCAGAGATTCAACAGCAGCACAATACCTCGTTTGTTTTTGGTGCCGTTTTTCTTGGCCGTCACCAGTTCGGCACCGATCTTCTGCTCCAGAAACTCCTGCTTCTTGGTCAACATCGCCTCCGTCTCTCGCAGCTTCTGGATGGCCTCCTGAGGGCTCGGGGCGTTCGCCCCTTTACCGCCGCTCCCAAACAGTTTCGCAAGCACGGACATATCGGCTGAGAACTCGGGCTTTTCTCCTTTAGTGAAATTAAATCCCCTGAACGGTTCGTGTCTCCCCACTGAACTCTTTCTCCTCTGTTTGGGGTTGTTGATGCTTCAGCTTCCGTCTTCAGGGCCTGACAGACTCCGCATCGCCCCCTTCAGGACACTGCAGGCACTGCAGGCTCTGTTGGGAAACTCCCTCTCTGTGAACTGAAAGAGCAGTTATTCTTCAGTAAAAGTAATGTAAAGTAAGGTGGCGCCTCATAGTCACACGTGAACACAGCACAGCACCCAGAGTGGGATTCTTTCTCTGGGGTGGTAGTAGCCTAGTGGGTAAAACGCTTGCCTATGAACCTAAAGACCACAAAGTTGCATGTTCAAACCCCCCACTTTCTACCATTGTGTCCTTGAGCAAGACACTTGACCCTCGTTGCTCCAGGGGGATTGCCCCTGTAACTATTGATTGTAAGTCGCTCTGGATAAGGGTGTCTGCCAAATTACCGTAAATGTAATATTTTAGCCATTCACCAAGTGAAGCAGCAGGCAGCCAGGAACCCAGGGAGCAGTGTGTGGGGATGATACCTTGCTCAAGTGTACCTCAGTGGAGAAGGAGAAGGCCGTAATAGGAAGACCTTTCCTACCTAGGTAGATGGTTTAAAGAAGTCCTTGGTGACGATCCACCATGACTGGGTAACCGCCCCCCACATCACCAGCACAGAGTGCTACCTCACACAGATCTTCTAGAAAATACACACCCAGGAGAACATCAAACCCAGAGCTGCAGATATGAGTAACAACAAATGGGTGTTCTTGAATACAGACAGAAGTGATACCTCTTCATTTTGGCTGAACCAGCAAATGTAGGAGAAGCGCAGAATGAACTGCTCTGTGGAGAGAGATGGTCCAACATTACTGAAGAGAGCACCTTCAGTTCTGCTCTCCTCAGTACAGGCTCGTCTGAGCTGCTCTTCCTCTCCCCCGTGTCTGTCTGCACCAGGAGCTCAGTTCCGTTAGATAACAGTTCTGACCAGATAACACCCAAACACACCAGCTGTTTATTAAAGTACTCAAACAAACTTCTGGAAGTGGCTTAAAGCACATTCTTTAAACACTATCTTTCTTACGTTTTAGATATTACAAAAAGGTAGACAAATAATAATACTAATAACAAGAACAACAACAAAAAAAAGAAAATTCCTTCCAGGTTGTTCACTCATACATCAGTCTCTGTGATCGTGAACTGCATTTTTATGCTTTCAATCAACAGGATCTTCTTCAGATACGTTCATGTCTTTGGCAAAGTCCATGAATGGTCCCCATATGCAATCAAATGTTTCTTGTTTAGCCTTCATAACATGAATTTTTTTTTTTTTTCAGGGGAAGGCTTCGCAGCATTGGTTTTGTTCACTGAATAACTGCTGGTCCGTTTGTTTTCTGCCATAACAATGCTATTGTTCTTTTTGCATTTAGCAAGCTGAGGTCCAT
>JBBPCZ010000017.1:3333431-3351254 GCA_037974445.1 Brycinus macrolepidotus | reverse complement strand
TGAACCAGTGAAGAAACAGGAGCAGATGATTCCAGATGATCAGGCGGTGATCAGTATACTGGTGGTGCTGAATGCTGTGTGGTTGGAACTCCTTTATCTAGGCTCCTTGTCTCTTCAGGCACTTTGCAGTCTATCGCAGTAAAATATTTGTTCCCATTTCTTTCATTTAATCTACTCAATAGGACAAATAGTATTTTTGCACCAACAAGGTGATTCAAAGCAAAATATAAAGAAATGAGGTGTGGCCCAAGATGTTTGAACAGTACTGTAAGTTTAACAAAAACACATTATTCTGGTCAAAGTAAGGAGAGCCAATATCATCACTGATTTGCTGCATTTTTAACATATTGCAAGACATATGTAGCAAGATGATCAATGGGTTTATTAGTCCATGTTGTGGAGCTTTATTATTCAGGTGATATTCTTGTGTTCTTCATAGACTGATGCAGAGAGTATGATGGACCAGTTGGTGCATTGGGTCAAGGTCGACCCCTCAGGTCTGGGTCGGCCGCAGCTGCCTGGTGATCCTCCTGTCAACAGCATGGCAGTTCCCATGATGCTCCTGTGCCTTGTGGATCAGCTGACCGAGGGCAGGGCAGAGCAGATGGAGAAATACAGAGAACTGGGTGACTGGTGTGTCACACAGATACTGCAGCACATACAGGTGGGTGAACATTGTAAATCTGGTCAGTGGCAATGTGAAAAGGTTTCCTACTTAACAGCAAAGCACTGATACTTGTATTATCCATACGAGTCACAATATGTTGGAATTAAGTACAGTAACACGTCCTTTCAGTTACCGTTCTTTAGGTTTCAGCTTTCACCACTGTTTTGTTTCATGTTACAGTGGTACCCCGCATAACGAACGCAATCCGTTCCAGCGGCACGTTCGTTATGCGGGGAGTTCGTTGTGCGAAACACAATTTCCCATAGACTTATAAGGGAAATCATGTAATCCATTCCAGGTCGCTGCGAAAAATCGAAAGAACTACTAAAAAATGAAGACACAGCACTGTTAATGGGGGGAAAACTAGTAAAACATTCAACAAAGCAGAGGTTTTTTTCTTGGGGTTCACACTTCACAGAAACAAGAAAAAATTAGCAGTTTCACTCACAAAAAAAGTTGTCCTGCAACAAGAAAACCTTCCATTTTAACCACCAGTAAACACACAGACACCAAAAACACATCAAAACAGGAAAAAATGACACTAATGGGGAGAAACAACACGACATGATGCTTTGTCTTCATCTGAGATACATCTGGCCGGAATCAGCCATTTTTTTTACGTAAAACTCGATTGTCCCGTGCGATGTGCGATTCATTGTGTGAAACGCGTTCGTTCTGAGAGTCACGTGCGTGTCCGAGGCGGCATTCGTTATGCGGAACGTTCGTTCTGTGAGGCATTCGTTAAGCGGGGTATCACTGTATTTTAAAAATGCACCAAATATACAAATCTGAGTGGAGAAAGATTTACATAGTAGTGGAGTTTAGACAGTTTTGTGTCTGTAGGCAGAAGCATTTTAAAATAGACCAACAAATTTCTTTTGGACAAAAAGTAAGCAAATATAAAATTATAATAGTACTATATTCTTTTATAATAATTTCTCAATACAGTTCATCACCATTTAGAGATCACCATGTATTGTTTTTAGACCTTTAACAGTGAGGAGGAGATTGTACAGAAGTTTGTTATATTTTATTGTGTTCTGAATATTTCAGTGTGTGATTTCCTGTCAGAATTCAGTTCCGTTCTGTTGTATTGTAAGAATTCCAGTTCATGATATTTTGGAAGAGGAATGGCTCTCATACTCTGAATAAACTCATGTGCTCTTGCTCCGTTTTTCATCAGAGAGATGGGAAGGCCGTTCTTGAAAATGTCTCACAGGATGGGAAGGAGCTACCTGGTTGCCAGGGGCGACTGCAGAACCCAGGTACTTCACATGGTGTACTGGCAAAAACTTAACTGAAAGTGGTCGCGCTTGATATGTCTGTGATGAAAAAATAATACAGTATCCAGTTTTTCAAAAGTCCCAACTTCTAATAGGTGCAACTAAAGTTCATTGCTGTGGGTTTATGCACTATAACATGAGTGAGTCTTGTTCCAAAAGATGTATATTATGTTAATCCTGAAATGTATAAGCTGTGTCTGTTCAGCAGAGATTTAGTCAGTACACAAAGACCTTCTGTTGGTTATCTCCATAGAGACTCTTTCTCTCTCTGGGTTGACCAGAGGAGGATGGGTTCCCTTTTGAGTCTTGGTTCCTCCTGAGGTTTCTTCCTCCAGCTTAGGGAGTTTTTCCTCATCTCTGTCACCCTTGGCTTGTTCACTAGGGGCTCGAACCTGGATTCTGTAAAGCTGCTTTGTGACTTTGGTTGTAAAAAGTACTGTATGTATAAAATTGAATTGAATAATTCGTGCCCCACAGTGGTGCAGTGTGTAGCACTGTTGCCTCACACCTCCAAGGTTGGTGGTCTGAATCTGGGTCCTGGCCTTGTGTGTGTGGAGTTTGCATGTTCTCCTCGTGGTGCCGTGGGTTTCCACCGGGGTCTCCGGTTTCTCCCACAGTCCAAAGACATGCGCGTCAGATGAACTGGGGTTTCTAAGTTGACCATAGGTTGGGGTGTGTGTGTGTGTGTGTGTGTGTGCCCTGCGGTGGGCTGGCGCCCTGCCCAGGGTGAGTCCCTGCCTCGCGTCCGTTGACACCGGGACAGGCTCCGGGTACCCGCGACCCTAGTAAGGATTAACAGAAAGTAACAGAAAGTGAATGAATGAATGAATGAATGAATGAATAATACACCTACCGTCTGTAGAATAATATGAAGAATTTTTAAAACCTGTTTGTCCAGGTCACGCCCTGGAGGCCGGGTGGTTCCTCCTGCAGTATGCAAATGCTAAAGGTGACGCAGAGCTGCAGAAAACAGCAGTGGAAAAGTTCATGGAGGTCCCCTTCCTCACAGGCTGGGACAAGCAACATGCGGGCCTCTTCTACTTCCTGGATGTAGATGGGCACTGTCCCACTCAGGTTAGAGTGATACTCCAAACATCCACACCAACATTCAAGCACCTTTACTGGATAAACAGACTTGTTCTGAGAAATTATAAGAACAGAGAGTAAACAATTGTGAAGTAAATATAAGTAATATTGAGTGGGGCAGGTGAAGCTGCTCATGGTTCTGGACATAAAAGAAGATACCAGACTTCACACTGAAAACCGAAACATCAGCGTCTTTCGTATGGTTCTTTCTCACATTTTAAAATATTCAGTTTGAGGTGGTTAAAGCCACACACAAATAATATAAATCTTGAATGATGACCCAAATGATAGCTCTGTGGTCCACATGTACTGTACATGCATAACATGCTTGTCCTACCCATGGAATCTGTTCAAAATATATTTACATTGCCCTGAGGCTTTGTCACAGCTGAAATAACAGGCTAAAATGGAATATTTTTTATACCTTAACCTTTTTAACAAGGTCTTACTTCTGTCACATAATAAATACTGTGGGGTTTATAAACAAGTAGGATTGGATTAAAAAAAAAAAACACTACATTCCACAGTTAGGCCTGAAAATGATTGTGATGCTTATGGCTGACCACTACATACAGTCAAAATGTAATTAGAATCGATTATAGGCATGTCAGTGCAGATAGTAAAAAAATGTAACATAATTGTCAACCTGAACTCAAAACAATCATTGTATCTTTGGCGCACCTCTAAAATGTCTTTAGATTTTTGTCACTGACCACCACTGATAATATCAACTAATTATAACTTATTTCACCTTCTTCTTCCACCCATCACCTGTCAAGCACAGAGCTAACACACCTAATAAAAAAGATCTCAAGCAACACTGAAAATGTGTGTGATTATAAAAATATAAATGCTCGGATATTTAACTATTTAGCACTGTTTTAGGTGATGAACATAACCACAGCAAAACACCTTCTTCCATTACACAACACTGAACATAACGACTAATTTTCCACTTGTTTAGCTGGAGTGGAACATGAAGCTCTGGTGGCCACACTGTGAGGCTCTCATATCTTATCTGATGGCCTACAGTCAGTTCAGAGATCCTGCACTGCTGGACAGATTCACGCAGATCTATGACTACATCTTCAGCCACGTGAGTAACATTTGCAGTATCATCGCAACAAATACACCAGTCAGTGTATTTTCGCATGAAGTGTTTCACATGCATTGCAGATGGGGTAGAAGGTTCCTCTTTTAACTGGAACCACAGCACACATAGACGTGGAGATAGTAGATGTTTATGGATGGCACTTGATGAAAGGGGTGTGTTTGATCAGGACTGCAGTATGACCACCTCCTTGCTCCTTTGTCTTTCTCAGTTTCCTGATGAAAAACATGGAGAGTGGTTTGGATATTTGAGTCAGCAGGGTGAGGTAGTGCTGGACTTCAAAGGGGGACCTTTCAAAGGTGAGCTTAAAACACATGAAAGCAGGAAGGGTTTAACAAGGTTGAAATGTTTCATGCACTGTAACCGTCAGAGGCGTTTGCAGTTCAGCTTCTTAACCTGCTGTTCTGACACAGCGCAACCTCAGAAAAAAGCTTTCTGCTTGGGTAGGGCTAGATTTGTGGAAAAATCTATTTCTAAATAGAAATAGAAATATATTTCTAAAATGAATAGCTCCAATTGTCAAATCTAAGTGGCTGTAAAATACTCACTATAACTACACATTCAGCTGAATTCTATATTACTGTAAGTTGTTAAAAAAAAAAAAAAAAAAAATTGTGCTGTTGCTTGGCAACTGCAGCCTACTGTTAATGAGCTATACTGATTGGCTCTAAAATGATGTACTGAACTTTGGTGTATTATCATAGTTGTTGCTTTATTCTGTTCTATTTTTTTGTTTCAAAGGCATTTTCTTGTATATTACTTGCCTCCAGGGTTCTTTCATGTTCCTCGATGTCTCTACATGTGTGAGAAGATGCTGGATCATCTTCTTGCTAAAGGACAGTCCTGAGCTCCTGCATGGGATCCTGGTGGAGCTATGCATCCCCAACAAACACAAGCATTAAATATCTGCTGCAGCATGTAAACATTTACTCCATCACTACTCAGCCAACAGGCTTTCTAAGTGCCAACATTCTGTTTTTATTGTCTCTGAATGAACGGAAAAGGGATCACTTTTATTATGCCTTTGTAAATGTTTAATGGCCAGTATGTAGCCAGTTTCAGGTTTACACTGTGAACAGTTTACAAAATATAAATGGTTAAAAGGCCTTGAGCCTTAAGTGTAATATTCAGACAGTGTTGTGGAAAGGGCCCATAACAGTAAGAGGCTGGGTCCTGGTTCAATTAATGTTTTTTTTATGCACAGCTGAACTCAATATTCCATTGCGTTCCCTGCCTTTTACTGTCTAAGACACTCCACTTGAGAACCACAGGCTTCAGAAGAGCTGCGGCCACCCTGAATTTGCACATGCAGCAGTACAGAATAAAAAAAAAAATGCTTCATTTGTGTCTACTAAAGTGAAATCTTAGTTTAAACTAGATGACACTCGGGGCAGGTTAGTTCTTTTATTTAAATGTATGACAAATGGCAACTGAAAATAATTTGTAACAGTAATTCAAGTTATTTAGTAATTCCCATGATTACTTTGAAAAAGCCCTTTACAAACTGTTTAATGCAAACAATAACTGATTACTGAAGTTTTTGAGCACTGAAATGCTCAATGTTGAACATCTTTAACTCAAAGCTGAAATACTTTAGCATCTTTACTACTGGCAATCCAAATGTGCTTTTCACACGAGGACTCGATGTTAACCTAAATTACACTTCTGAATCTAAGTATGAGGTTAATCTTTATGTAGCTTGTTTACTAAGTCTTTGAGGTCCAGTGAGTTTCTGAGCACTGAAGTCTGAGCACTCATTTTGCATTTTAATTCCTGAACCCAACTGAATTTGTATTTTAGTCGGAACTTTTTCATCGTTCATGAAAATGTTCCCAACAACAATCATCAACACTCTGTCTGAGATCTGCAAGGGAAACTGTCTGGGATTTATTTCCACTAATAAAAAGATTTTACTTGAAGTCTGGCATGGAAAATGTTGACAAATATCTTACGAAACAGTTCTGATGAAGCAACTTCATCCGTTTTGATTCAGACCAGTGCCAACTTGCATAAGCAAAAAAAAATCAGGATTAAATGAAAAGGTTGTTCAAGACTTGGTGGGGTCCAAGTTTAGTTCCTGGCTTTTCCATGTGAGTTTCAAAATTCCACATTGAACATTGGGCATGTAGCAGGCCAAGTCTTTTTTTTTTTTTTATAGTAACAATTCATGTTCAACAGCCTGAAACTTAGGTCCAATCAACTCCACAGGGGCAAACATGTTGAAAAGCTGGTAAAAAGCCTGTACTTGCCATACTAAATGGCATGAGCTGAAAGACCACACCTCCACAGACTCCTAAAACAATTCTAAACTTTTATTCTCTAACAAGAGTGAAAAGAAACAAAAGGCAACATTGAAATGAAAATGTTTATACACAAACTCACAACAATTGCTTGTCTGCAATACCAATAATAATATAATTATTAGAACCCAGGGACAAAATAAAATGAAGATAAAGTAAGTTACAGTGAGGTGTTTTTTTTTGTTTTGTTTTTTTTTACAGTTTCTTGGACTTCAGGGAAGGTAAGAAGAGGGAGGAGAAAAAGACAGCAGAACAAGACAAAACAAAAGCGTCAAGGGAAAGTAAAAGAATTGAAATGATTAAAATTAAAGTCAGATAGAGGGGAATAATATGCAGTGACCTATTCTGGGAAAGTAGCACCAAAACTTTTTTTTTTCTTTTCTTCTTTTTCACACTTCCCAAAATAACCTACTAGTTTATTCAAAATTTGAGAGTCTCCCTCAACAGCCTCAACAAAACACGAGACTGAATACATAAAAAATACAAGTACTGTCATGGCAGCTGTGCCACACTCCTCTTTGTATGTCCAACCAACGCCACCAAACCAGTGTGTGTATGTATGTGTGTAGCTAGACTATGTCACATTATGCAGGACAGTGAACTGGCGTTTGGTGGGTTCAGCACTGTTTGGTACAACAGTACAGACAGACGGACAGAGCCGGGCCAAAGGAACAAATTCCCAGTATTCCCCACTGGAAAGCAGCAGACAGAGAAGGGAAAGGGAACTGCCACAGACAGATCAGCCCTACTTAAACAATAATGGTGGATGAGTAGTTCAGGACGAGCGTAATGATAACGGACATAGACGAGGAGGGAGTGCAGTAGGTAACAAATGGTGCTGATGGAAGGAGCGTGCACGAGAGAAAAATGAAATGAACATGTCTGTCATGGACAGTAGGTGTGTCTGTGAGCTCAGTAAGTAGGAAAAACGAATGTGTAATCTCCTCTGCTGCCTGGGTTCTTCTTTGGCCCAGAGTGATTTTCAGAACTGATACTCCATGGGTCGTCGTTCCACCGTTATCCTCTCCACAGGTCAACACAACTCACAAAATCTGCAGTGGGGAGAAGAACGAAGCAACCCAGTGAAAAACAGAGGACCAGCAGGTGCACAAGCTTTTTAATGCTTTAAACCACAGATTGACTGTTCAGATATTAACCATAAAGCTTACTCAGTACTTAAAAAGGATTTGAAAACTACTTTAAAACTAACGGAAGTTATGAGGATGAAGAACTAAAAGATTAGGTCTTAAGTGTTACTTTTAGTCATTTTGCTATATTATGTATAACACTGTACAATATGTATATTACATACAAGTGTAATGACATTTAATCACATTATTTAATAAGTTTTTATATTTATATTCAATTGTTTCAAGGCCAAGAAAGCGAAAAAATATAAAGGCATATAAGCACAATTTCAGATTGTACTAAAAAGTGATCCCAATTAAAAATGATCCCCAATTTCAGCTGTAGCTAAGCATGGGAACAAGGTTAAAACTGGTCAAATTTGTAGACTAAAGTGTGTCTGTGCATTTCAAGCACCTCCTGCTGAGTCTGTCCAGGTGTGTGGTTAACAGCTCGTGCTTTCTTGGACTCTGAGGCCTCTGTGGACTTGGGTCCTCCTTCAGCTTTCTGACTTTTCCTCTTCCTCCGAGAGTCCTTCATCCTGCTGCTGCGCCCCGACTGCTTCTGCTCATGCAGCTCAATCTGATAAATACGGGAAAGAGACGCCGTCTTAACAAGGAATATAGAAATTCACACCAAGTCCACCAGTCCAAGTCTGGACTGTGCACATTACAAAGCATTACTTTGCTTGACGATTTATGATGTTTGCAGGGGGCTTTAACCCATTCTACCATGCAGGGAAAAAAAGGAAAAAGCTCTCTTACCTGTATCAGTGTGCGCAGTGACTGGTAAGGAGGTGCTGAATCTGCTTGCAGGAGTCGGTAAATGGTATGTGTCTGGTCTAGTGAGACCTCTAACAGGTCGCCCTCTAACAGCAGCTCCTCTAACTGCGTCCGGGTTGAAGGTGCCAATTCGATTACTGGCCCTTTAAGACATGACACCAACGGAACCAGAGACTCAACCCCTAATAAGAGAATGAGGGGTTATAATTTTCGATGATGACCAAAAGCTGGAAAATTATAGTCATAATTCACTGAAACAGCACAGAGTTCAAAAGCATTTTGCCCAACAAACTGTATATAAACAGTACTAAACAGTATATATAAACAGTACTAACCTGCTATGTTGTGAAGGTCTGGCTTCTGAATACCATTTTCACAGCCAGACTGTGGAAGCAAAAGCAAAGTTTTTATATTAAAGCTGTTAGGAAGGCAACATCATATTTCGTTTATAGAACAGCCAAATAAATACTAAAGGAATTACTGGTAAGCCATTCATTTTTTGCATGTTCTTTTTTGGTTTAAACAAGACCCAACACACACCAAGTCGACTATAACAGAACAAATGAGAGAACCAAAAACAGGAAAAGAGCAACGCAAGAAAACTGCACAAGAGAAAACAGAGAATCACCACATTTTTCAACACTAGTTTCTAAAGTTTAAGCATTAGAATGAACTTTAAGAATGAACTATTTTTGTTGCTCCAATGTCCAGATTTGAACATTTCCAAGTGATTATCATATTCCCAGCAAGAAAAAAAAATACTGATTAAAGTTAATATATCATGGGTACACATGAGCACTGAAGGTGCTCTGATAACACACTAACAAAAGAACATTTTCTAGACTTTTGAAAAAGATATTTTCTAGAATTATGAAGATACAACAACTATGCCTTTAATTACACTGTTTGTATGCAAATATGCAAACATTCTCCCAGTAAGTGCCAGGCTAACAGTGGCTTGCTTAAACACAGACATTTGCAGCTTACAAGACATTCAAACAATCTCTTCTCTATTTTGGATGTTGCAATTATAACTGTGGTTGTCAACACTGCCTTGGTGTGTCCTAGGCCTAAGTTCACTAATGAAACAGCTGAATTTAACTGAGTAAAATATGGGCAAAGTGGTGATGTTTTTACACCAAACCGCTCGGATCTCACCTCTATTCCATTAGTAGCTTTCTCTTTGTCCTTCTTTAGCGTGTCGGCCTCTTCTGTTAAGTCTATCACACCATCCTCTGGTTCCTCTGAGTCCGAAAGCACAATTACCTCCTCCTTGTCCCCTTTCTTTTCCTCAACCCCCTGCTGCTCCTCCTTCTCCTCCTTAACCTGTGTGTCTCTGAGTTCTTGCAGTCTCTGCAGGGCGCCCTGTACTTCTGGAGTCTCCAGAGCCTGTTTGGCTCGGCCCTGCCAAGTGATTGCTCTCTCAGTGAGGCACTGGAGCGCCTCCCCCTCAGGCAGGCGCACAGGCAACCTCTGTAGAGCTACAAGCAGGGCTAGGATGGTCTCTAGCCGTGGACGCCGTGAGCGCTGGCACCGCGGGCACAGAAAGCGTGTGTCCCAGTCCCACCAGCAGAGTTTGTTGGTGAGGGGTGCCTCAGCAGGGCCCAGTACAGAAGGGAAGGGCACACAGCCCCCGTGGAACCAGTCTCTGCAGAGGTGGCAGCGCTGGAGTAAGGGCCTAGGCGGGCCGCCGCACACGCAGACCGACTGGCTGGACGTATGGGAGGGAGAGGAGCCACCGTTCTGTTGGGGTTTATCAGAGGGGATGGGTATGTCCGAGTCCATGGAGTCGCTCCACCTCTGCTCTTGTTTGATGTCCCTGGACTCTCTGTCCCCAGTGCCGCTCTCCAGGCCGGGCTTGGCCAGGTTTAACTGCTGCAGGCGCAGGAGGGCTTCTTTCTCCTGCCGCTCGCCCTCTTTGAATGCCATCACCTGGTTGAGTGAGAATGAACACAAAGCACTGAAATCAATAACAGCGCCACAGCAATAATGTATGCCTTTGGACAACTGGGGTAATGGGTATGATACAAGATCCTCAAGTTAGGTGGTCAGGTGTCTCAAGCTGAGATTTTGACTCCAGCTTGTGTTCACAATTAACCCCTTTGTGTTAAATTAGCAGTAAATTCACAGTTAAAAGTGCACATGTGAAAGGGGCTTATGACACATGCACACACACTTTATATACACTACAGGCCAAAGTACGGAAGCAAACAGTGACTAAGCTCCAAAAACATTTTCTATGTAACTTTCCAAGCAAGCAACACGAAAATGTTTGACATTTGGTTTAACCACATATTGGGCAGCTGGTGGCATGGTGGTTAGGGAGCCCCTGTGATCGCAAGGTCACTCAGGTGAATGGGTTAAACGCAGAGGACTCGAGCAATACAGTGGCCGGGGGAGGGGGAAGTTCCACAGGTTTTCAGTGATGTATTCCTACACACTTACATGGAAAGGAATTTACTCTTTGTTGACAACTGTTCTTTGTGCTGACCAGTTTTAACAACTTACAAATTCTAACTTATTCAGTTCAAGCCTTCAGAATATATGAATGAGAGTATCAGGAAGATATGGCAAATACTGCAATAAAGCTCTGCAGGAGAATCGGCAGGGGGAATGTTTCAAGTTTATATGTTTACAAAAGCAGCGATGCTTCCAAAATTTTGACAATTTGCATGTTTGTGTGTGTGTGTGGGTTTTGACTCACAATGGCTCCTGGGTCTCGAAGATCCTGAGCAGTGAGTCCTAGCACATTGACATCAGAGTCTGCTTCGGAGCTTATAGAGTCTTCCTGTCTTTTCTTCCTCTTCTCGACACATGGACACAAAACCTGCACGGAGGGGGAAAAAAGGCACCTCTATTCACTCGACAACCAGGACTTGGGCTTATTCTCAGGGTGCTGCAATACTATAACCAGTTTCCCGAAACCAGAAACCATGGCAAACAGGTCCATGCCTTCCAAGTAACAATGAAGTTTATTTTCTGAAAAACCTTGTCAAAATAATTTCATAATTCACCTCTTCTGCTTTTTTATAAAAGCAAACTATTAATGGAGGATCAGTGTCGGCTAAAAATAGCTGATGCCTTGTGATCTCATATGACCCTCTCACCTCTAGAAGGCTGTGCTGAGAACTCTTCTTCAAGAATGTCTTGCTGGCCTTGTCTCTCCAGGAGTGAGCACTAGCCACTTGCAGCTCCAGCTGCCGCAGCTCCTCCATCCGCACAGGCAGGTCCCGGCCAATCGCCACCAGGCCCTCCAGGTCGTCCAGGCACGGGTAGTGCTCCCCGTTCTGTTCCATGATGCCAGTTGGGTGAAGGAGGGAGAGGGAAGGGTACCAGTAAAAGTTTAAATAAAACACTTACATAGTACAGACCTTCCACATAGATGCTGACACCCACAGCAAATTTGATTCATGTCAAGCCAGTCATGAATTCTAGTGACAAGTGAATTTTTTTTTGCCAATATATATAACATGACAAATGGCTAACATTGTTTCCCTGGGTGTTTACAGTAGTTGACAGCTGAAGTTCTACCTCTGCTTACAAGATGAGTTACATGTTCTAGAATTCTAATGGTGGAAACGTGCAGCTCTTGCCTGGATCTCCTCCAGGTCTGTGACCCAGGCACGGGCTCGGCTCAGGCAGGCCTGCAGGGACAGGATATTGGGCAGCTGCACTGGGATCAGCTGAGCCTCGTTTACTATGGCCTCCAAAGTGGAGAGAGGATGCTTCTGCCTGCTCCAACAGAGTTGAACAGAAAAAAATAGAAGAAGCAAAGGAGAAGTTTTAGTGCTTAGCAACCTTTCAAATATTGTGTGCTGTGTGAATCTGTTATGCTGTGTGTTCAGCAACAGATTGGTTGAATAGAGAAGTTTTGGCACAGAAGCTAAAACAAAATTAAATAAAAAATTTGAATAAAAAAAAAAAAAAAGACACTCGCACAAATGGAGCACTGACTAAGAGGATCATCATCATTATAAGCATTTTGTTGCTGTCAGAACCTCATACTCCAAAAACGTAATTTTGAAGATTGAAAAACATTCTTGACATTCAATGGAAGTTAAAATAAGATTTCATTCTGACTATTGCTTGTTTATTAGGTGATTTGTTAGCTACATTCGGCTTACAGTTTGCCTATTCAGTGTAAAGAGGAATATGATATAGAGGGTGGGTCTAAAGTAGATGCAGTTTGTAATCCTGGCTCACCTGTGCTCCAGACAAATCTGGGCCTTTTCCTCCCAGCGCTCTGCAATGGTCAGCAGCTCCTGCAGTTCTGCCATGGCTGTCTCCACACTCATGCTTTGTGGCACATTGCAGCCGACCTCCATCAGGTTCCTTAACACTGCCAGGGTCACTTCTCCACCCTCTGGCCCCAGTGTCTGTCGCACCTGCTCCAACCAGCGGCCCTGCTCTTGGAGCCCAGACAGCAGCTCACATGCTGGAGCCACCACCGGCAGCAGAGCACCCTCCTCTAGCAAGGCCTGGATATCTGCCGCCGAAGTAGAAGGAGAAGTCTTTTTCCACTCATCCCCACTGCTGTTTACCAGCGCCTGGGCACGGGAATCAAACTCCTCGATCTTCTGTAACACAGCCTGAGAGAATGGGGGACAGGGTGTTGAGTATTTTACTGTTCCTGAATCTACATTTTTCTTTTGTGTAACTTTTTTTCAGAATTCATGACAAAATAATGAAAATACATTTGAAGGAATATTTCACAAAACAATGCAGACAAGACTGGTTCTTTAGTTTTGCACTATGAAGCTAACATGTAAAAGTAGCTTGTCCCAGTTAGCATCATGCAAACTACAAATTTTGTAAACATTACAACATACCTGCTTCAAGGTGCAATAAGTAGCCTCAATTGTCTGTACTGGTCCATGTGCATAGATAAAAGTAGGTCATACAATCTCAGAAAGCAGATAAGGAAGTGTGATTCAAATGTGCGATGACCTAGGCACATAGTTTGCATGACACTAATTGTTTTAGGAAGAGCTCCTGGGTGAAGTATCCTTCCGACATGCTCACCTGCACTTCACTTAGCTGCTCTATGACACAGGGCAAGTTGTGCATGGTCTCCACCATTGTCCGAAGGTCCTGCAGGCTCATTCTGCTGCTCTGACTGCCATTCAGGAGCTCTGAACTCCTGCTCTGGCACCTGTGAATGTCACCCAGAACAACTGTGAGCCGCTGGAGAAGCTCATTGTCTGGAAACTTCCGCTCGGCTGCCTCCTCCTTTAACACCTCCAGATCTTTAATGCCTATACGGATATTAAAAAAATAAAAACAGACTCAACAAAACTAGACAGACAAAGATTTTAAATTCAGAATTGAATTATCACAGTCAACACAGTGTCTGACCTATTTTGCTGCCCTCTTCTTGCTCAAGGGCTTCCTTCACTCTGTTGGCCCAGGAGTCAAAAGACTCGGCCCGAACCTTCAGCCTGTGCAGCATGGCCAACAGCTCATCCAGAGTGTACCGGTACCTGAGACATAGCAGAAGAGAGGACAGGTTTATATTCTGCTTGCATGTGATATGTCAACCAAATCAACATCTGGATAATGGCCCTCATATGAAGCGTAATATGTGTAGAGCATGGACCACAAGACAAATGATGAACTGCTTTGACCCCAAAGCAATTACCACACTGAGCTCTGCACTGAAACCACACACCTTATAGACGCAACTGTGCAATATCACGTTCACCGCTATTTTTTTAACCTGTGCAATATATTATACAGGAAATTTTTGTTTTATGTGCATTGACAGTTGTGTATGTATAAGCTGAATGTTGGATGTGTGGTATTTTTTTCAGGTTGCATCAGGATTTTATTGTGTGTGTCATGCAATGACAAAGGAATCTTGAATCTTGAATCTACCTGAGGTAGAGTTTGTCTGTGGGGCAGGAGCAGAGGTCTTGTGTGTGGTAGAGGCAGACAACGCGTTCAGTGCAGTTGGTGCATGCCAGGGCTGACAGGAAGCAGGTGGTCTTACACTTATCACATTGCCTCTCATCATCTGGCAACAACTCAAACGCCTCCCGTTCCGCCTCCGTTATGCCCTGTGAGGACGAATCAGTATTGCTCAACAAGAAATTAGCGCATTACCATTTCATGTTAAATATAAATTTAGTACCAAATTTTGTCAAATTAGTATCATCATGCCCTAAACTTGGACCTGAACTGCTCAGGACCTTGATGAAAAGGACAGGCTGGCAAAAAAAAAAAAAAAAAAAAAAAAATATCTTATTTATGCAGTTTCACTGCTTACCCAAAATACAGCTGATCAGCTAAGGTATGTTAAGAGTCTAACGTTTCATGTAGCCAAAAAAGCAAAAAATTCTCACTTTTCATGATTCAACATTACCTGAATAGAAGCAGATGCCATCTATCTATGTTAAAGTACAAAAATACTCTTACTAAAAAGCAAGTATGCAGTGGTTGATCTATATTTGAAATAAAATGAAAACTGTTTCTCCAAGCACAACTATTCTAGCCTAAATGTGCATCATACCTTTTACGGCCAAACCATAGCAATCCACACATTTTTGGTTTTAGGGTAATTCTTTTGTTCTGTTTATCCTGGTATCTCATCAGCTCTATTTCCTTCTTTTTCTAATACCAGCATAGCTTGTCTCTGCCTCACCTTCTCCAGCAGGGCCTTGCGGAGTTTCCTCTCCTCCTGGACAATGATGAACATCTCCCGGTGGGTGGCAGCAGCCAGGTTCAGGTCTAGCTTCTCCGGACATGCAGCCATCTTACAGGTAAGCTCTTCGTGAGAGAACACACAGTAGCGGCGGAGGCGGCGGTAATGCTCGATACAGGACCGCCCTGTGGGCAGCTAATGAGGACAAAAAAACTCATCAGTTTAGCAATAGTTTGAAAAACTATTTCAAACAACTCTTCAAACAATCTGCACAAGAACAACCACTGTACATACAGGCTAAGAAAATCAGAGTTTTTATAGCATGTACTATAATTTCACCTGCACTGAGCCATCAATTACATTTCTGTATATTCTATAGATTTCTGGACATACCCAGTCTGCGGTGCAGAAGTTGACGGCTTCAGCAAAGTTATATCCCTGATTGAAGCCACTATGATACGCACGAGGGAAAGTGATGACAAACTCTCCCGCACACTGATTGGTACGCACAACCTGCCAAAAACAAACAGCCGAATTATGACCTGAGAACTAACACCTCCAGGTGCCAAATGAGTCTTTTTCTGCTTTGTGCAACCAACATATCATAAATAACTTTTATAAAAGGCTGCTGTGGGGGGAACTGACCGGTACGCCATGAGCCATGAGTATATTAGGGTTCATGATAGTGACAAGTTGATGAAGCAGGTCAGGCTGGAATTCAAAGAGTTCAGGAGTGAGTTTCTTCATGACTTCCTCTAACTTCTCTGCTGCTACTGATGGAACACCATACCACGTTTTGGGCTCCCCCCTAAGTGGAGAAACAAAACAAAAGCAAATGTTTTAATGTGGCCAACTGATCCTAGAAGATGACAAACAGGACTTTCTTCTCTGCATTTAATTATTCAGAATTTAGTGTGTAATTAAGTTAATCATGCAGGATTAATAAGACATTACATGTGACATGCATTCAATGAAGCAGTTATACGGGGGTTTGTGTAGCATTATTACCAGTGTAAGTAGTTGATGGAGTAACTCCAGTGGTCTTCGATGTGCCAGCAGAATGCCGAGAACACCATGCCCACATACAGCCACGGCACCTTCATGCCTGAGATATCTGCATTAATGTGGCACAATACTGACTGCTCCAACACTGGCATGACATTCAGGTTCCAGCCACTACGAGCATACTCCTGTAACAGGAGGGCAGAAAATCAAGCCAAGTTTTTGGTTTACCTTATGTTTAATGTAGTGTAAAAAGAAGTGTAAAAAGAGCCGTTGAAAACGTGCTGTAGAAAAAGATTTCAATGCTTGTTTTGTGGCAACAATCATTTCAAGAAGAAAACAGCAGCTCAAACAAAGGTAACAGAACACAAGGAAGAACAAGAACAAGAGATTGTAGAAAGAAATGACCATGAAAATAAGTTATTTGTTTTGGAGATGCATCAAAAAGTACTAACCTCCTCTTCCTCTGATAAAGATCTCTTGCCGTTGTTGACGGGGAAGCCACTCCCAAACTCTTTTGAGTGAATGTCGGCTCCATATTCTACAGTTACATCTTCTTCAATACTGCTAACTAACCGCCAAAACTCCTTCTCAACCAGCTCTGTCGGCACCATCTTAATAGGGGGGAAAAAGACTTTTATATATATATATATATATATAAATATTAAAAAGTAAACATACAGCAAACTTAATACAACAAATTAATAATGAACGACTCACTATGTTTTCACTGAAAAGACATTAACACCTACAAAAACATTAACACCTCAAAATGTTTGCTAATGAATGCTATGGAAATGGAAATTGCTGATTGTTTTATGTTTTTTTAAGGTCAATTTTTTCCCTTGTTCAGCTCTAGCTGAAATGATGCAAAAACTAACATTGGAACCTAATTTTAATAGCTGGGATGAGGCAGAGACGAGAGTGTTTTTAAAGGAATGCTGCCTCTTTCAGTACTTAGAGAGAGAGATATCCAGAAAAGGTCATCATCTCTCTAAATGGAAAGTATTCAGTGTGATATGAACCAGTTCTGATGGAAAAATAATAGCAATGGAATCAAATTAAAAATAAAAGAAAAAACATTTCTTTTCAAGTGGGGAGACTATGGGGAAGTCAGGGCATCCAAGTTGAGACAAAAATGAAAATAGAGACAAACATGTCAATTTTTTCTTTTTTTTTTGCAGGAAATGACATTATTTAAACCATTTTTAATCAGTATCATCAGTTTGAGGGAAGTATGCAGCTTGGCAGCAAATCACACAAATTAGTTTACATAATTTCACCGTACTGCATACAAGGAACTGAAGATACATATACTAATATACTCACATGTACTGGCATGTTGAAGTAGTCAGCCTTGAACGTGTCAGCCATCTCGCCGAAACTCTGTAATGTGTACTCTCGTGTGGCCTGTTCAAAACCAAACGCCTCTGCAGGTTTCTTGCACTCCTACGCACAGACAGCCCATATTTAGTATTTATGACGTATATTTAATCATATAGTACTGTGTAAAACAAAACAATATTTAAAAACTGTTTAGATGTGCAGTGAGTGTTTTTTCACATTAACATTACCAAATATATTAAATAAAACTAAAGAGAATAACTTCAAATACATTATACAGTAAATAGTGATTTGATGTACAGTATATTTCTGTGTTCCTTGTGGAAGTCCAGGATTACTTGTAGTTTCCGTCAGAAACCTGTTTTGACTCAATCAGTCCTTCATTAAATTAGATCAGGAGCTGCTAATGGAGTTTCACAAATCCAAACAACGGCTGGAGGAACCGAGGAGAAATCTGGAACTGAACCTGTGTTCTCCTCACCA
>JBBPCZ010000017.1:3319708-3333331 GCA_037974445.1 Brycinus macrolepidotus | reverse complement strand
GCACGCCTCCATGATGGGCCATCAGAGCACACACAGCAAAAGACTCATCGCCTCTAAATGCAGAACCGAACGCCACAAGAAATCCTTTCTACCTGTGGCAATAAGACTGTATAACTCTTCCTCGTTCTGGAGGTGATCTTTTCCAGCATTTATGTCACTATGTTCTCATTCGGATCTTTTTTTCTTTTATCTGTATGTTACTGAATGTTAGTCTCATCCCCTCATCACCTGCTGCTATATCATTTTTTTGCATTCATCATATTTGCATGGCACAAACACTGTCACTTTTCAAAACCACTTGCACTAATAATGTTATTTTATTGTATCTGTTATAGTTATGTTAGATATTTTGTTATTCCGTTTTACACCATTCCTGTGGGTTTTTTTTTTTAACTCTTTATTGCCTTATCTTTATTTCTCTTCTTGCACTGAGCATGTTTATGACAAAAGAATTTCCCTCGAGATAAATAAAGTACTATCTTATCTTATCTTAACTCTGCTAGCAGAAAGACACATTATCACACGCTGTGAAAATGGCTTTAAACAATTTGCATAGGTGCCTAAGACTTTTGCACAGTACGGTATGTAGACTCACAGACGCAGAACAGGACCAGTTACTCAGCTTTTTCTCTTTCACACACACACATAAACCCTAACATGTGAACAGAACTAACACAGGGGACCATGGTCAACCCTCTGGTCTTTCTTACCTCTGCCACACACTTGGGACAGCGCCAGTTGCCCTTGGGAGGGTCTGTGAGAGGAGGCAGGAGGCAGAAGGTGTGATAATTATCATCACAACCATCACATAGCAGCAGCTTCTCATCCTCGTCCCCGCGGCCACACATCCGACACACAAACGAGTCCACCTGAGAGAACAAGGTAATCTTGAAGTGCGTGTTTGTGTGAGTATGTATATACACAATTGAGCATTTTTTGGGGGGAAAACAAATTTGAAAAACAAATCTCTAGGTATATCACAAGCATGAATAAACAGATACTGAACATCAAGTATGTTTCCACTAAAAACACAGACATAGGTTGCCTGAGTAGCCTCTGGTCACTAGGATAACCTAGGCATCTTGAAAAGATGTATTCCATTGACAGTTAGCTTCTGCAGGATTGCAGCAAACACAGAAAGAGGTTAATGATAGCTTCATGTCATTACTACAATACAGTACAATAATTTGCTGCTAGACTTAAGTCTACATTTTTGTCCCGATTACAATGTCTAGGAATGATCCAGTTTTCTCGACAAATGAGTAAAATCCCAAGCATATGCCAGTGTTAAAGTTATGCAACCCTTCACAGTATTAGCACTTAACGTGATGAGTAACATTTGGACTATCCTACTCGCATAGCTTTTTCCCCCCCAAATGGGTCCCCTAATTTGCTACAGTTGTAACAGATTTCCAATCACTCTGCCAGCACAACTGACAAAGCTCCATCAAAATGGTACTTCCCACTATCTCTCAAGCACACATACACACTTACAAACTGAGGGTTGCTGAGATTGCGCCGGAGCCTCATTGTCATCTTGGTGCAGGGCTCATCTTTAACAGATCCATGGAGGTCATCACTGCCGTCCTCCTCCTTTTTCTTCACCTCATTCTTAACTATGAGGTTTGGAGGTGGAGGAGGTATGTCTGAGTCTGGCCTTGTGACTTGTGTCTCTCCTGGTTCTTCTTTAATGGTGCCAGCAGCACTGCCATCTCTAACTATTACTGTCTGGGGCAGTTCATCTGACGTAGAAGAGAGATGGTGGGGTGGAGGGGGATAAGGACATATTACAATATCCTGTCCAGCACACTGACAATGTTTATTATGGCCCAAGTTGAATGTGACATGCAGAAGACATAACATTTACTTGTATGCAAAACACTGATAAAGCAAACGCTCAATATAACCAACACAGGGCTAGATACCTTTCTTCCTAGCCTTGTCTCGTGCCATCAGGCCGAGGCCCATCATCTTAGGTCCAGCTCCATAGATCTGCAGCTTCTTCAGTTCAGGATTCTTCTCTATGTCCTCCTCAGTGGGCTCCGGCTGAAAGCCAGAGGCCACGGGTCAGAGGAATAACCACAAGGTTAGGGTCAACAGATCTCTACACATTCTGGAATGCACTGGAGTTATGTGCTTCTGATTTCTATTGATAACTACGGTCAACACAAAGCGTCACACTAAACTTGGAACTACTGGCAATTTTAAAGGGCTTTGGTAAGCTCACGGAGTCCTGGCTCTTATTCCTTGTACCCAAAAATATCCACAACACAGCAATTCCATTAATGTACCTGTTAAAGTACCTGTTTAAACATATCTCGCTCTAGCTGAGATTAGCAACGTAAAGGTCAATAATAGCTTGCACCAAGAGTGGACAATACGTCAAAAATTCTTACATAAGACTTCTTCACAGCAGTATTTACTTATTCTGAGGTTTATGAAAAAGCTGAATACACAAAAGCACCAAAAAAGGGTACTGTTAGCATTTTTGGAAAAAAAAAGGGTACATTTACCTTTTAAATTCAACACTTACGTGTATTATTTTATCCAGAGAAGTATACTGTTACATAACAACAACAACAACAATATATATTGCCCACTCCCAGAATACAGAATCAGCTTTGGGACAAAACTGAACGATAAAATGAACGGACACTTCTGCTTTACAGCTGCAGTTACAAGATGAACACAGTCTACAAAACTCTTCCGTTGTAATTAGACATTCAAAGAGAGCGAACAAAGAAAAAGCAGCAGCTAAGCTGAAGAGTAAGAGTGTTAGGAGGCTGAAATAACAGAGAAGGCACAGGGATACCAACACAGCACACACCAAAGGTGAAGCAGTAAGTAGCCCAAAGCAGGCAGGACAGTCAGTAAAAAAATGTCACCATCCAAGACGAAACCCAAGTAAGCTAGTATTGTTATGTACATGACAAGACAAGCAAAAGTGGCTAGCATTAAGAGTGAGGAGAAGACTGCAGGAAATGGTGGTACAAAGAGGTTGTTAGCAACACATTTAGGCTGAGTACAAACAGGCCAGAGTGAGAGACTGAAAATGTATTACACAACGGTGGAAGTGAGAGACAAGAAAGTGAGCGTGTGAGACCAGGAGAGGGGATAATGTGAATAAGTAATACGAAAAAGAAAGAAAAGGGGGGTGAGAAAGAGAAAAAGAGAGGGCGCGAGCGAGAGGCAGTACCGAGGAGATGTGTTGAGAGCCAGTGGTAAGAGGGTGGTGGGTTGGATCCTCTGGACCCTGCATGGGGAGACAACAACTGTAACAAAATGGACTCCAGAGACAAAGAGGGAACGACCAAGGGGAGGAAAACCATCAATGAACTGACAGCAAGGAATAGGACAAGAAGAAGAGAGGGATAGTGAAAGAATTGAAAAAGGGGTGTGTGCGCATGTATTTAAGGGGATCTGTTCACAAACACTAAAGGCCCTTAAGCATTAATTTTATGCAACCTATATCTATTCATAATCTATGTATTTTAATGCGTAGAGTGAAAGTGATATGAAATTAACACGTGCTTTAGACCATTCCTGTTTTTCAGGTGTAATTCATTTTATTTCTGTTCAGAATTCAATAGGAGTTTGCAGTCAAACATTGGTTTTCTACTGGTGCCCGACTGGAGGCAGCTTCAGGTTATCAGGGGAAGCACTGTTTAACTCTAAGTGGGGTTCAATTTAGTCGTCTGTTCAATATAGATGTCTGTTTATTAACACATGACATTATGAATCCACTGATCAAGGCAACGTGGAAGCAAATAAATAGGCCATATGCCTGCAAAATAAACGCACACTATGAAATGTAGCATTGACATTGAAGATGAAAGGACTAACATTAAGATGGTATGAAACCACTTAGGACAAGGTCAGTGGGTTTATGAACATAATGCAATATGAAAAGAGGAATCTTCATAAAGAGGAAGAAGAAAACAGAGAGAACGTTTAACATAGCATTAAGAGTGCGTGTGTCAGAGAGAGAGCGATAAAGAGATAAAGAGAGAGAGAAAAAGGTAGAGTGTGGCAGTAATGGTACCAAGAGAGCACCTGAAGCAAGGCATAGATGCATTCTGGAAGCATGGTGACAAGGTGCAAAGCATGCTGGGGCACGTATTCGGAGCGCTGATTGGCCAAATAAAGCGTACAAAAACCTAGCAAACTACACAAACAGATTAATCCATTTAAATATTCTGCTAAACACTAACTTAAAGGGATGGATTGTTCGATATATATCTATGATAAGTGGAAAATTGTGTAGTTGGACAAACTTTGCTTCTTTAGCTTAGCACTGGAGCTATGAGTCAAAAGTCACCCAAATCATTAAATACATTCCCAAAATCCAGCTCTTTATTAAGGTGGTGTGGACTTGGATGTCATTTTGAGAACAGTCATGAACAGAACTTCATGTAGCTGATGTAGCTGTCAGACATTTAGACAAATGTTAGACAAATTCCAGCCTCCCCTCGCAAGGATGCTAGATTACATTTAAGATTTGTTTATTTATAATTTATATAACATATATATATAAATTAAAAATGAACAGCTATTAAAAGATTGAAACAACAGATCACAAATTGTATCTGTAGCATCTATATGTTTTATATGTTTTACGTGTATGCAAAGGGAGTCAGAATTTGGAACCTGTTATCTAAAATGCTTGCCCAGCTACATGGTGAATTCATGTTCGTTTTTATAGTCCTAGTCGTCATACGTGAACTAAACCATACCAACAAGTCTGCACCACCTTAATGAAGCTCTGTGTAAATTAGCCTCATAGCTCCAGCGCTAGACTAAAGAAGCAAAATTTGGACATCTGGAGTAAGTAATAAATTGCGTAAATCAGATTTTATGCTTAACTTCCATAAATGTGCATATGTTTTAAAAGTGGTCAATTTAAAGGCCAGCTCCTTGCTGGCCTGTAAGGTCAGAGATTGACGCAAGTGAGAGATGGTGACAAAGTAATCTGTTCTTAACATAACGTTATCTGACCCATTCTATACGATGTTTAGTGTTAAATTCGTGACATTAACACATAATAGATGAGCATACCTGCAGTGGGAAGATGTTCTCTGGATGTATGTAGTTTATGTAAGACTAATATTGCAGCATCATTTTCACCTCAGAAAAATATACCATGTAGGTGGTCCAATTATGAGCAAATTATTGTTTGTATGGTTGAATAATGAGCACAAAATGTAGTTTCATGAGTTTTTTCAAAGCTAAAAGGTAAGACTGTATTGGTTCACAGCAAAAAGACTAAACAGGGACATTATTTTTTGGCCAGTCACACTGCCATAGCTAGTCATTTTCTGGCAGAGTTTTAGGAGCACATTGCAATGTCCTCAAGATTTAACTTAAATAACTTTTCAACTATATGGCTTTTGTGCCCTGCCAAAAACCTTTATATCACTAAAACAAAATTAGGGATAGATTTTGGTTTGTTTTTGTTTGTTTGTTGTTTTTGAGTAAGTTATGGTCCCTACACTAAAATTCTGGAAAATGGACCATGACAAATAAGCAATGTGTTTTAATTCAGTGGGAGGGACAACTTTGGCTCATTATGTGACTTATCCAGAAGTATGCACAGAAGATGCTCTTTTACAATTTGACTGGCCAACCAATGAAGCCACTCACCTCAGGCTGTAGGCGGTTGGCTCTTCGTCCATAACTGCTCATCTTTGAAGGCTGGACTGACTGGCGGAGGGGGATGGAGTGGGGTTTATACTCCTTATCCACATCGTCACTCTCATACGGCCTAGGCTTACAGGGCTGCACACAAAAATGAACAGAAACACAAACAGAAAGAAGTGAACTGAGTTAAAGGTTTCTGTTCTAAATGCCTTATCACAGTCGTATTTTTTCATTTCTATGATAAATACATAAATGTGTATTTTCCAGCCATAACACTGCCGAATCCAGCCAAGAACCAAAACTTCACACAGACATGACAACACTAACAAATTAACAAGGAGAAAAATTAAAAGCAGACTGAGTACCGGTAGGCTGGCACCAGATTGGAACATCTCAAAAGGATAGACGATTCTCTCGTAGTGTGACCTCAGGAGAGAGCCAATGTTTTTGCCGGGTGGGTAACCGAGCTTCTGGGCCACACGAGCCCACCGTCTTTCTTTGCAGACCGTCTCGAAGCCTCCTTCATCTGTGACAATCTGCGACATGGCATCAGAATACCACTCAGCAACAGGTCAAAATAACATCACACTTACATACAAAGGTTAGCGTTCTCAAATACATCAGGGCTACAAGACACAGACAAAATGCTAGTTTTTGTATGACTGCATATTGTGATCACTGCAATATGACAATGTTCTACAGAACTGAGGCTAATGTTGCTAACAAACACGAAGACAAATTCTATAAATGTCTCGACCTGCTCAGACTGCATCCAGCTTTACATAAAATGGCACAGACTTAGGGATAAACTTTAGCACACATTATGAGTTATGGACAGCTATTTCAGAAACACCAAGGCTGGAGACGACTGTCCTTGGATCAGATTTTTTCATGTTTACAGTCACTGCCACAATAATTTGATCAGCACTCCTACTTCTGAAGTAGTCAGTGAAAGCATGCCCTGGTTTCTAAAAAGCCAGCAGATTTCGACTACATGTTTTCATTATATTTGTTTTTATAGCTCACATTAAATAATTTGGTGTCCAAAGCCCCATCAAAAACCTGTGTCACCTAAATGGAAAGCTGCGTCCAGCTTGAGAAGGTTGAGACAAGTTAATGGGGAATCTGAACTTCAGTGTTTGTTAGTAACGTTAGCCGCATAAGTCTAATTCTAAACTAAAGAAGTTAAATTGGGACGTCAAATGGCTTAGCTAACTGTCTGCGTCCAGGCAAAGTGAATATTTGTGTAGATTTCACTTTTTGCTGAACCACTCCTTTAGGAAGACACTGATGAATCAAAATTTAAACTGATTAAAGACTGACCTGCATTTTTGGCCTAAAATAACATTTTCTGAAATTAATGGGAACCTCAGAACATCCGCAGACACACTCATTAAATAAAACTCCTCTTAGCAAATAAAAAATGTTCACTGGTTGGAGGACTCATTTCTACGATCTAGCCTTCTACGATCTGCTTCTGTGTATTGTTAAAACCAAAATCACAATGATATTAGGTGACGGTATATTAATGCATGGTAACCTTAAGAAGAAACATTTGCTCTACCCCTTTACAATAATGTTACTGCTACAGTGCTTTTAAGGAACTACTAACACATGTATCTAAACATGATTACAAATGAATAAGCTAAAACTAAAAAAAGCATGATCTGTAATAATGTTTAATACACATTATACCAAGAGTACCTTAGCCAAGCTGAAAAGATCTAGAATGCGTCGCTCGATGTTGGGGATTTTGAGGGAGGACCCTTGAATCTCCCAGAACTTGGCGATTCGGTCTAGATAATTCAGCTTCACTCTAGTCTCAGCCTGACAACGCAGAAGAAAGAGAGATTATATTCCGCATACAGTTCTACAGACATGTTGATTATACTTCATACATCAAGTACAAAGGAATTCAGAAACATTCCAAGCAACATGCTTGAAGGTGACATTTGAACACTGGAGGCTATTTATGTGGGTGATGCATAATGTAATTAGTGGGGTGGATGAAACCAAAAGCTCTAACAACACACACCTCCAGTTCATTAAGTCTCTGGATACGAGGCGTGAAACGAAAATTGTCCACCTCCACAGCAAAGGGTGGCTGCCAGTCCTGCGAGAAGAGAAGACCAGTCAGGATGAATCTAAAGCGGTTTCTCAAAGCATGTCTATTGGTTATTTGATTTGTATGTAGGCCTGTCACAGTTATTACATCACCTGATGGCAATTATTTAGGCTGAATGATCATTTTCCACAGTTAGATATTACGATCACAACGTGTCAAACAAGCATCATGTAAACTGGCTGTACTTATCAGCTGGACTGAGACAAATAAATATGAATATGAACATACCATTTAACCTGGTGCTATAGAACATTTAAAGAATAGCATAAAGTAATGGTCTGTCAATTTGTTAGCTAAGTGGCTACTGCAATTATGTTCAGCATGTATTCTAGCACAGCAAGTCTATTTTGCTCGGATTTTCACAGCCTCTAAGCTTTACCTGATCGACTACCCATGATTCTGGGTATTTAGATATTGTATTGGAGCATGTATATGACCTGACCCTGGAGTCATTTCATCCTTGTATAATACATTTGTACATTAGCTACAAAATACACATAACTAAAAAGCAATACAGTTAAGTAGCCAACCTGACCACTTGTGATTTTTTTATTTTATACAGTTTTTGTGACTTGTGTGTGAAGTAGTATAACTGCTTAACTTTGAGTGATTTTTATGGAACCACTTGGTAAGGCATGGTAAACATAAAAGCCAAAGGCAAAACAGACAAAGCACACACACACAGCACTGAAAGCAGTACTGGTTGAACAACTTTTATCAGCAGAAATTTTACCAAGTTGACCACAGTGTGAAGCTTACTGGAGGAGGGCGAATTTTGCAAATTCCAGACTTCTCCGCGATTGGACGGATCTTGGCGATGTAACCGAGTGGATCTGTAAACTCCTCCCATGAAGGCTCAAACACTGGACACTCTGGAGGAGGAACAAACTCGTCCCCTCCCTCCATTGCCCTGCCAACAAAAATCAGAGAAAGCTGAAGAAGCATGCAACTGATATAAAGGCACAAATCCCAAAAACTGTTTCAAAGTCCTTGATCAATGTTCAAGTGCTTAACCAAATCTAGTCTATAACAAAACATTCATAAGTGCGTGGGTCACTAACAATTGGTGTCATTTACATAGGACACATAACATGTTCCAGGAAAACATTTATTGAGGATGTACACTTACGTTACATTTGTATCAGTTCAAAGTATTTAAGTCATTCTGTATCACTACAGAATGTCGGTTTGTCTGTTTCATAAAGTCCTGAAGAGTTTCTCCTAATTCATGCTTACACAGCTTCAGTGGTGTTTGTGAACATGCTGCCGTGCCGTCACTTCCTCAGGAAGAAATTTTAGGGTAAACACAAAACAAAGATGGCCTGAGATTTCACAGCCATGATGTGTACCATTTCAATTGGGCACCTTTAAAAATTGGACTACACTCTTTAACAGTCAGAATAAAAGGGTCCAGACTAGCTCCAATGTAGGTATAATATAAACGCAGCCTTAAATTGTACGATGTGGGACTTGAACAGTATACTTCATTACTTTTCTCAGGGTTTCATAATTAAACTTTAGGTAGAAAGAACAAATTAGAAGCCTTGAACTAAACAGCTAAATCAAGGAAAAGCACATTTTACATACCAATCCATTTCCAGAACACACAGTTATATATAGACGTTAAGATACAAAACTAGCTTGGTTCTGCATTCACTGTTTCATGATGTCATGAAAACCAACACACTTTCATTTAACCACTTGTCCAGGCTATAAAAATTACCTAATCCCATCAGAACTGAAGTTATAAGAGGGGTTTCACCCAGACTGCTTTTTGAGTGAGGCACAATACATGGCAGTAAATCAGAACAGAGACCAAAGGCACAGTAACAAAAGCAGACTGTTTAATTACAAGGCTTAAGGGTTGAAAAGGGACATGTAAAAATGAACAATGACTGTTTTCAGTACATTAAAGCACAAACGACACCAGTGGACCTCAACAGAATGGGGTGTAAATACAAGAAAAAGACAGAATCTTCCATGTTTGAAGTGAAGGACAACAATGAATAAACACAAAATAATTCAGTTATCATTTCTCAACACTCACGGTTTATTTATGTGTCTTCCTTTTACCTCTGAATCAAACATGGGAAGAGGAAACTTATTTTAAGCCTTTTGTGATACATTCAGAAAATTGGGTCATCTGAAATGGAGTCACTGGGCTATGGCACACAGAAGAGAGCTGACAAATTAATATTAGCATTAGACATTTACTTTCTAAAGGGGAGGGGAGGTTAATAAAACAAAGAAAACAGTCAGTAGTGGAGCTAGACTTCGACAGAATTCACACCATTAACATCCACAATTCCCCCCCCCCCCCTGTAACAAAGACTAGACCATGAGAGCCAGCCCTGACCCTGTGATAGCACACAGCCAAGAGCATGACCGTCCACACCAGATACGCAGTAACAACAAAACAGGGGCTCTTCCAGGTAGCTCACTCTACTCCTTCAAAAATGCCCACTTTCCCTGCTATACTGAACTCAAATCAAAGACCTAAGCGTAATTTCGTAGTATATCAAACACTCTAATAACAAACTGCACGATATTACTGATCGTCTCGACAAAACCAGTCACGTACACACACACACTAGCTTAACGAGCTAAAATAGCCATTTCTCCCATTCCAGACGATGAACTACCTCATCTTCAGCGATCAGAGAAAACGACAAGTTAGTAACGGGACCGTCTGGAATGCTCATGCCCGAATAAGAGCATTTTCACAGCCACAAAACAAACATTTAATATGCTGACATTAAACCAAGTTAGCTAGGTTAGCTAGCCCTGGGCAGATTAATGAACAGCACGAAGACAACATTAGCCTTGCTAACCTGCTGTTTTGATTGCACACTCGGTGAAATTGTCCTAAATCTGTTATAAACAGATAGTAAACAGTAATATTCGCTTCACCAACACGTAACTAAACACACAAGTTTACTACTCTGTTGATCTGTTAGCAGGCAAAACCTTTGTTGAGACTTCTGGCAAAAGTGATGAGTGTGGAGAAGCTAGGAAGCTGCTTGTTATGGCTAAAGCAGTTCAGTTTTCCAACAAAACCAGTTTCTGAACGAGAGGCTCTCTAAGTTAGAGCCAAGGCCCAGCCTCAGCTAGGCTAAACCAAGCTAAGCTAAGCTAAAAAGGGATGTAAAGCTACCGTTAGCCACAACAGCAAAGCTGGACACCAAAACATTTAACACAAACAGAAGACCTAAGCTAGCTTCCTCACATAATCATCACTGAAACATCACACACATCCTCAAACTTCATGACAAAATCCACAAACACCCACATATCTTCAAAAAGAAACACACAGGTGATTTAAAAAGTTGTGTCAGTAGGTGTAATCCGTGGCTAACAATCACCATGAAGGCTCAATTAAAGAAAACGAGCACAAGGCCAAGATTTTCTCCTTACTCAATACGTTCACGGGACAGACCGACCTCAGAGGACATGAATTGGAAAGTCAACATTTTCGAAGCCAAAGTGAGATGAAGGTAAGGCCAAATATATTTATATATATGGTGTTCATACATATATATATGATTCACTATGTACTTATATTCACTATGTACACATTTACATACACATATATAGATTCTCATATTTATACATATATATACACAAACTTCTATATTTATATTTATATATTTGTATAGTGTATCATTATATTACACTGTTGTGTTGTATAGCTTTTATTCTCTTGTTTATGCTGCTCTTACTTTTTGTTCTGTCCACTTTACTGCTGTAACAATGCAAATTTCCCACCTGTGGGACTAATAAAGGGTTTTCTTATCCTATGTCAGGGGTTAAATGATCTAAGAAAACTTAAGAAAAAGGTTTAAGATTCTAAGGGTTTTTGATCTTACATTCCGCCAGGTGGTCTTCAAACGCGTTGTGGTGCCGCCTCAGTGAATGTCGGCCCGGTTTTGGTGAGGAGGGGGGCAGGCCGGGTGGGTTGAGCGTCTCGGCTGGTCTCAGACTCTTTGTCCGGAGTGGGTCGCTCTCAGGGCGGCTGCACCTCTTCGGCCTCCCCGCTCTCAGCCCATCCCAGCTCTCCGGCTCCTGTGGCGGTGCTCTCACTCTATTTTCACTTAGCACTTCTTTTTAGGACCCGTGTCACCAAAACTAACAGGCTAGGTATACGTCGTAACTTCCAAGACGCCGTAATTGTCAGTTTTTTTTTCTTGGCTAACTACCCCCCGTTCATCCTGTCTAAGCTACACGCCATTTTGGGTTTTTCACATCACAGCCTAAGCACAACCCCTGAAGATCCATCGATCAAAACGCACACACGCCGTTGTTCCCATCCTTCCGCCCTGTGAGTTACATACGGTAGTCCGTCAACTTATCCCCTCCAATAACGAACGTACGGATGTTTTAGTGCAAAACACAAGCTTGTTCAAAGAAAAGGGATTACGGGATTTAAAACACACATTATACACCACAATAATAGGTATGTGTCTATTATTTGAGCCTTGCAGGTACATGGGAGAGATGTGAGGACGCGACGCGGAGTGACACCAGCAAGGATCGCACGGCTCTCTTTGAGAGAAAGTAGTCCCAGCGAGTACGGTTTTGGTGCAGATGGCCAGAAGAGGAAGGGGAGAGGGAGGGATATCTTATGCACAACAGTACATCTGACAGAATCAGAATCAGAAAACTTTATTGATCCCTTAGGAAATGGCTTATGACTGCAAGGGCACAAAGAGACAAGAACAGTCAGAGGCCTAGGTCAGGGAGTTGCCCATGCGATCAGAAGGTCATGGGTTCGAATCCCAGCGCTGCTAGTGGCACCACTGAGGTACCCTTGAGCAAGGTACCGTCCCCACACACTGTTCCCCGGGCGCTGTGTTTCTGGCTGCCCACTGCTTCGCTTGGTGAATGGGTTAGATGTAGAGAACAATTTGGTGCGATTCACATTGTGTGCTGTGGTGTGTTCAGGAGCGACAAATGGACATTTACACTTACACTAAAATATAAAGTCTAAATAAATCCAATAAAAATCTGCAGAAAAAAAAATATGAAATACTATGATATATACACAAATGCTATGTATAAATACTATAGATAAGTAATTTATAGTTAAGTGAATTACTGATGACACAAATGTTAATAAGAAAGTGTGCATAATAGAGATCAGTAGTATATAAGTAATATTGAGATAAGTAGTGATATTTCACATGGTAAGACTATTGCACATAATAAAATATTGCACATAATGAAATGATTCAGCACCCATTTAGAAAACATGATACTGCACATGGTAAGACTATTGCACATAGTACGATATTGCACATAATGATAATGTTTTAGCACCTGATAAGAACATTGTACAATATTTCACATGGTAGACTATTGCACATCATAGCAAAACAGTGCACATAGAAATATACATAATGATAGTGATTTAAACCCGGTAAAAAATTGCACAACAATGTAGCAACAAGCTATTGCCTGTTTATTGTGTGGACAGATTTGTACATTTCTGAGTTTTTAAAACCTGTTCTCATGGCCATGTCAAGCTCCAAGCTCTAAAACCAGCACTACTAGACATGCTCAGAGCTTTGGCGCTCATTATCCACAGTGGGCACGTTAAACTCCACACTGTCGCTCACAACTCCACTTGTACCATGATACACACACTATATGGACAAAAGTATTGGGACACAACTGTTTTCCAGGGTTTGGGCTTCCAGTGAAGGGCAATCTTAATGCTTCAGCGTACCAAAACATTTTGGGCAACACCATACTTTCACCTTTGTGGACTCAGTTTGGAGAAGCCCTAGTGCACAAAGCAAGCTCCATAAAGACATGGTTGGATGAGTTCAGTGTGGAAGAACTTGACTGGCCCGCACAGAGCC
>JBBPCZ010000017.1:3289953-3315421 GCA_037974445.1 Brycinus macrolepidotus | reverse complement strand
GTGAGAGTGTGCGTGTGGGTGCGGTTGTGAATGCGACAATGTCAGTGGAGGCTTGCTGACGGCGCCCCCTCTGGCCGAGTGTGAGGGCAGAGGCGGCGTGTGGAAGAGGGCAAACTGTGGGTGTTGGGAGAGTGGGGAGTGAGGAGAAAGGGGGGGAGGCGGGGGGACGCATGGCGAGCCCATGTGTCCCAAAGTCCCGTAGCGACCCTGCGGCAAAGCATGCTGGGAAGGCGGCGGAGGGTAGGGGTTGTGCCCTGAGGGGTTGGGGAGAGGACGACGCGGCAGGGTGACACGCTGCAGCGTGGGGTGCTGGTGCTGGTGTCCAGATGCCGGCGCGCTCTGCACGTGGTAACGTTGGTGCGGATGATAGTAAGGGGGTGGAGGCTGCTGCCCAGCCACACTGCTGCTGGTAGTAGTGTGGCAGTACTGGGCGTGCAGTGCCTGGATCTTGGAAGGGCCCCCGGCTTCCGCTGAGCACGGGGATGGGGAGAGGGGCGGTGGTCCTCCAGTGCTCGGGGGGGCAACGGGGGCGGGGTAGGGTGGCCCCGGGGGGATAATGGGGCCCGGTGTTTTGGCCCGCTTGCCCCCAAACAGGGAGCCCAGGAACGAGCCGGCAGTGCTCGTCCCACTCCCCGTCCCACTGGCTCCTCTCTCGCTGCTGCTGCTGCTGGAGGCTGGCCCAGCGCCAGCCCCCACAGGTGTGGTGTGTTGTTGCTGCTGCCCCGGCCCACCCCCCACCCCCACTCCGGGGCTCAGGATGGGGCGGTGAGGCCGGTACTCTTCGGCTCCATAGCATCCCGGGAGCACAGTGGCTACTGGGTAACGCTGGTGAGGCCGTGGACTGCTAATGATGGAACCCTAAGACAAAGAGAGTGGGGGGAGAGGAAGAAGAGCAGGAAGAGGGCGAGTGGAAAAGAGGCAGAAAAAACCAAGAGGGTTCGGAGGGTGGGGATCATAAAGAAAGCGGGAGGAAAGGGTTGCCCACGCAGTGAAACAGGGAAGGGATGGAGACAGAGAGGGACATGGGTAATGAAAAGATAAGAGTGCACAGCAGTGATGAGAAGTTCAGAAAAAATAATGAAAGAGTGGCAAAAGCAGAGGCAGTATGACAGGTTCGTAGGACAGGGGAGGAGAAACGGGTGAGTTGATTAGAGTCATGGAACAAATTTTCTTTATGATACAGTAATATACACTGGAGGTTAAAAACACAAACACCACCACAGATGCAGATGATGCTGGATCACAAGAAATTAAGAACAAAATGTGCACTAAACTAATGCTTGTTGTTCATGCATGAAGAGTGCATTTGTGCAATAGGCCTGTCACGATCATGAACTTATTTGACTATTAATTGCCACATTATAATATATTAGTTATAATTAGCAGTTAGTTATATTTTTAAATGCAACTATCAAAGCACAAGCCTGAAGTGGCCAAAGCTTCCTAGCTGTTGATACTTAGTAGCTGTCACATGATGACAGACACTGCTCACACTCAAATAAACAAACAGTACTCACCGCTATCCTTTAAAGGTGTTTTAACACTAGTCAGAGTAAGAACTTTTGCTGTATTCATGAGACCCATGACATGTCTCTATAATTGCGCTTTCTGTTGAAAGTGCCTTGATCCAGCTGATGAAAATCCCCCCCGATTCACATTCCATTTGTTGTGATGTAAACATGTGATTGCTAAACCTAACAACTCTGGACCATAACTGTGGTCAGCTGAAATAATTGTGATCAGCCAATTCTGAAATAATTGTGACAAGCCTACTTGCAAATGAAACACCAAAAATAGCAAACCCATTCATTCACATATCAAATATTTAAGAGTTCACACAACCACAGGGATTCAAAGGGAAACGTCTTCTCCTCTGCCTCTGAGCACATGTATGGTAAACCATCATTCTGATGCACTAGCAGGGAGCATATTACCGTGCATATACAGGCATAGGGTACAGAGATGCATAGTTATGGATCTGGATCTGAGGAGAATGGTAAAAACACATGCAAGGCAGGGTCATCTTTTTTTCTTTTCTTTTCTTTTTTTTTTTTTTTTTGAAGGTGGCGAGAGGGAATGTTCTCCAGGCAGACATGCGAGGTGGGTGGGGTGGTGGTCACTTTGGTGATGGGTTTTTGGGCGAAAGCTAAAGATACAGACCTCTGCTCCACTCAGACTTACTTCCATTGTACTGTCAAGGGAACCAACGCTGTTTCTGCGACCGCGTTTCCCTGCACCCAATCAGGACATGTCAAGCATTTCAGCATGGGCGTGAGGGATTCTTTGTGTATAGTACTACTTGGATGGGATTTGTTTGAATGTTTAAATTTGTACACATGAGGCAGGACGGCACAGAGAAAACAAGTTAACGCTTCAATTGTCTCTGTACTTAAGAAAACTTAGAATGACATGTCAAATTGCATAGTATCAACATAACCTAGAGTTATTTCTACGGTTTGTTTTATAGAAATTAAAGCACTGGAATCTTTAGTGTAGTGGGAGTGTACAGACTATTAAAAGTATTGGCATGGCGTATTCAAACAGGACTAGAAATCTTACTGAGAAATAGCAATAAAATTAACATTACCCCACCTCCCCATTTAAAACGAATCCCATACAAATAGTGCTTAAGTTTGCACATGTGTGTGGGTAGTTTTAAAAGTGTCTGTGTAAATGTATCATGTCGGTACGTGGTTTGTTTCTTAAATCATTGGTTGTAGACATATTTGAACAAGTGTGTCTAGTGTTTCATTGCAGTGTGTATAAAGCCATTCAATAGTGACTATACAACTATGTAACTGTGTGCATTTGCTTTGGTGTATATGTTTGACTGTGCACCTCACCTGAATCAGACAGGTCCCTCAGTGAGGAGCTGAGAGCAGTGCGTTTAAGGCCCTCTCCGGGTGAGTAGTTGTCATCCAGACTGGGTCTTCCTATAGAGCCATTAACCACCTCACTCTTGACCCCACCCACACCTCCACCCACCACACTGCTGCTCAACAAGCTGGGCCGCATCACGCCTTTCTGCTTCTCTAGCTCCGCTGCAGATAGAAAAGAAGCCAAGCAAAACATTAAAGAGTGCAGCGTAGAAAGTGGTAAAGCTTTATAATGCAATTATACTCATTTTGATTGCTATATTACAAAAACGCTCCGGTGAAAATGTCCATATAGTATGTTAACTACTTAAATTTCCCTGTTTTGCTTTGGAAATATGAGAGTAGAGTAACTATTCAGCAATACAGTGGTGCATGAAAGTTTGTGAACCCTTAAGAATGTTCTAAATTCCTACATAAATATGACCTGAAATCATCAGATTTCCAAACAAGTCCTTTAAATAAAGAGAACAAATGAGCCAAAAATATTATACTGGGCCATTTATTTACTGAGGAAAATGATCCAAAGTTACATATCTGTGAGCGGCAAAAGTATGTAATCCTTTGCTTTCAGTACCTGTTGTGTCACACTTCTTGCACTGTCGATGAGTCCTGCACATCAGCTTGGCCGATTTTAAACCATTCCTCCGTACAAAACAACTCTGAGATGTTAATTGGTTTTCCTCACAGGAACTTCTCTTTCCACTACATTTCTATTGGGTTAAGGTCATAATACTTCCACCGCCATGTTTTAGAGATGTAATAAGGTCCTTATACTGGAATGCATATGTTCTCTAAACATAACACTTCTTATTTAAACCAATCTCTTTACAACCTTGTTGTTCAGTGTTCTCCTGATGGTGGACTCATTAACATTACAATTAACCAATGTGAGTGCAGCCTTTAATTGCTTAGAGGTTACCCTGGGTTCCTTTGTGACCTCACAGAGTATTACACACCTTTCTCTTGGATTGATCTTTGTTGGTCGACCACTCCTGGGGATGTTAACAGTGGTCTTGAATTTCCTCCTATTGATCGAAAACACTCTAATTTCACCCTCATATTAACTGCTAATCCTAGAAGTTCAAATCCTTTTGCCACTCAAAGATATGTACGTACATTAGATAATTTTCCTCATTGAATAAATTACCAAGTATATTTTGTCTCATTTGTTTAATTGGCTTATTTCTGTCTACTTGTATGAAAATCTGATGATATATTTATGCAGATGTAAAAGAGTTCAGAAACATCCAAGCACTACATTTACCACATTCATCACATAAAAAGGACAAAGGTACAGGATGAAACCTTATATGTTTTGTCCACACATTTGTCACCTGATATCACCCTGTGTCAGAGTCAGGGTCAACAAAGGACACTATGCATCACATAATACAAATAAGAGGAGGCAAAGTTAGCTTCTAGGTTAGCTGCTTTGCTTATCACTGCAACACAGCACCACTAACTGTGCCAGGTAGAGACTTTTTTAATACAAAGTGTGCATGCATTACTCCAGTTATGCAGTCATTCGGTTTTAGCTTATAATGAGAGTGTGATATCACTGGTATGGGAGACTTTATGTAAAAGTCATTCTCAGAATTATGATGTTTAAATTTTTTTTGTTTTTTTTTTTGTAAAAATTGTGAGAAACATAAACCTTTGCACTCTTTTTGACAATTATCTTGTGATCTCCCTAATTAAGAGCCCCCAAGTTTAGGACAATTGCTCTAGCTTGTCAACGGAAGATGTGTCTTAAATGTATCTTTGGTTTGATATAAGCTTCCATCAGTTGCTAGTTACATTAACTAGCAACTAGCAACATTGCTTCAAAGAAATGAAGCAAACTTTGCATGTCGTGCCTAATCACCTACATTTAGGGTAAGGATAAAAACATACATTAGATTTAAAGCCAATTTACATGTTTTAAGACAGGCTTCATCATATTATTTATGCTAATTTTTTAGACTGTCAGACTATCTGTGACTTTAATGATATTAGACTCAGCATTTAAAATGTAATATTTAGTATTTTTGTAAAAACAAGTTGGTAAAGGCATTACAAACGCTATAATGAAACATATTATCCTAATGACTAATTCATAAGACAAAACAAGGACGGTTTGGTTTACAACAGGGACCAGTAGAGGGGGCTGTACTCACACTCCACTCTGTATTTCTCCATCTCCTGCACCTCAGCAATGCTCTCTCTTAGGTCGCTGACAAAGCGTGTGCGGTCCTGCAAACTCGGTGCGTTGAACACAATCAGCACCTTGCGTTCTCCGCCCGGGATCGCTGACGTTAGTCTGACACCATGAGGGTAGTCTGAGAGAGGTGGTGGTATAGACAAAGAAAATGAGAGAGAGAGCAATAAAAGAAATGTAAAAGCCACATTTTTTCATCATTTTAAAATCGTTTGACCTTGAAGCTTGTAGAGTATTTATTATTCTGATTTTTGACTAAAGCCAATACTTGAATATACAAACTAAAGCTTACAGGAGTTCTGGAACATGTGAACCTGCATCTCCACCAGTGGGAAAGACTGCCGGAAACTGTACGTCACCGAGGTTTTCTTCTTCTGGAAGATCTTTGTAACCTGTCAGATCAACAGCAAGAAGAGAAGAATGAGAGCCAACCTGCACTTTTAAGGAAATTACATGCGCTTGCTCTTGATGAGTGTGGTCGTCATGACAACAGGGTAATTGGTGAGCATACCACTAGCAAGTCATTGAAGAGGAAGACCTCTCTCTGGTGGACCCCTGTCCGCTGGGGGCGGTTGGGGTCAGGAACTTCATAAAGCTGGCAGCAGCACACCAGCCTACGATGAGGAAGAGACAGGACCTGTACGAGGACAGTCATGTGACGTTAAAAAAAATCCCAAGATCATAATGAATAACTGCACAGAAAAAAACTCCAGAAAAATCCCATGAAAAGGTTTAATCAGTCTGTTGATCTGACGTCATCTATTAAATCTTTTGTATGGTTTTCTTAGGAGAAAAATAAAACCCATACTCACTGGTTTCTTGCCCACAATGACTCTCTCTACTGCCTGGACCTGGGAGACGTGGTCATCATTGGTCCTCAGCTCCCACTTCTGAATGCGCTGATAGATCCCAACCAGCAGGTCACGCGGGATATCCTGCCCATTGTCGACCCCTAGGGGGAAGAGATAATCCACTTGTCTCTGAATTGCAGTTGAATGTAGAGTAGTGCAGTGTTACACCAGATTGTCCTTAACGGGATACTTGCAAATACTGCTAATGATGAATAAAAGCTGCCAGGGGCACATTAGCCGTATGTAAATGGTCTCCAATAGTTTTCATCCATCGTTAGCTATAGTGGAAGATGATTTGTTTGAGATAAATAAACTGAACTGAACTATACAAGCAGATAACCAAAAATGTGTATCTATGTGATGATGTAAGAGAGTGTGAGCATGTATACTTGTGTTTGGAATCCTACCTCGCAGGTTTTTGATGAAATCATCCAACTTCATCTTCCTGTCCACTTTGACACTGGGGCTGTACATGTCTGTGTTGAGGAGGATGATGGCAAAGGCCAGAATGAAGATAGTGTCAGGATTCTGAAACTGCCGCACCAGTGCAGGGTTACACACACAGTATCGCTGACTGGGAGAGAAAAAGAGTGAAAGAGAAATATTGTATTACATAAATACTGAACATTACATTAAAACTTATGCACTACTATCGAAAACATGAGAGGTAGAAATATTCTAAATGTCTACAAATTGCATTATAAGTGGTATTGATTATCCCACAAACACTCCCACCTGAAAGCCTCTATGAGTCGTTCCACTTTTTGAGCCTCTCCTTGCACTTTGATCTGGGCCTGAAATTTCCTCAGAGCGTCATCTAGATCCATTCCAGAAAAATCCATCTCATCGACCACACAACTGAAACACAAGAGAGATGACGTGAAAATAATGTGAATAGCTGCTCACATCTGCAGCAATTGTGAACATTCCATCCACCATCCATCCTTGAAAACTTAAATTCATTTTACAGCATGCTGCATTATTTCAGTGTAAGCCTTCTGTAGACACTTTCTTTTTCAGTTTCAGTGCCCTTTTTATTGGTTTATTTGAAAAAAGGCTTCTCTGTTGCCAGCTGACTCACTCAAGAACGTCCTTGTTGAACTGCTTCTGTCTGTTGCCCAGGAACTCTCCAATCATCTGCCGGCTCAAGCCCTTCCTCTCCAGGATGAAGCGTGCGATGCCGACTGGTGTGTCCGATACAAACCCACGCTCTATCAAGTATTGGATGCCTTTCTCTGGTTTCCTGAGGTTCAGAGAGACACGATAGACAGTAGGGCAGGTCACATTAGTGCACCATGAGGACTGACTAAAGTGTAATCATTGCATAAACAGGAAGCTAGAGGTGTGACAAAAAAGCTTTCCTAATTTTCAGTGAATCATATCAATTAATTATAAAATAACTCCATGTTGACAAACATGCATTAGCTATCTTATCCATATTTAGCTGTTTTATTGCTTAAAGTTTCAGTATGAAAAAGTCATTTTTATGAGAGGTATATTGTACATCATTAATAATTTGAGAATTTTATAGATGAATTTTAAGAGTCCCCCTTCCTCTAGTGTTCTGGACAGCTTATATCTGGGATCTCCTTTGTTGATCTAACAGTAGTTGTGCTAATAGGACAGAGAATATTTTGCTCACTTGTTGAAGAGGTTGAGACCAATGCGGTACTGCCTCCTCTGCATCACATCATTGTTGAAGGCGGGTGAGTCCCAGCTATGGCGGCTCTCTCTCTGGTAGGTCTGCTTGCCCAGAGGTGGCAGCGGCTCCCTCAGGCTGTCCCTGGATGAAGAGCCTGAGCTGCAGTTGATGGTCTCATTAGAGTTAGTCGTAGAGTTTAGCGAGTCATTGTCACCATCCGAGCAGCACTGCTGATCCAGGCCACCGGGGGGCAAAGGGGCAGAAGAGGAAGAAGAGAGGGGTGTGGTTGGGGGCTGCTGGGGTGAAGAAGAAGATGATGGTGTGTCAGGGTACTGATGATGATGGTGGTGGTGGTGGTGATGATGGTGAGCTACGTGGTGGGGGATGTGTGAGGGCAACGGGCGACTGGCTGGACGTGTCTGGCCTTGCGCTGCAGTGGAGGTTGCAGAGCGAGCATTGGGGTTGTGTTTCAGTGTCCCTTGTGGGGAGCCTCCAGTTGAGTCCTGCTCGTACACTAACTGCCTGCCAAGGGAGCCACGGTCCGAGCGGTCACTCATGTCCACTGAGCTGTCGCTGGGTGGTTCAATGGTGAGCAGGGGCAAGTGCGCCCCTCGAAGGCGGTAGTCACGGCACTCTGTGCAAGGTGTGCTCCGACGACTGTTGCTGCTTCCTCCTCCTTCCGTGTCACGGCTGTCCTCTCGCCCTCCGACCCCACTGCTCCCCCCGCCGCCACCCCAGAACTCTGTGTCCGTGCTGCTTGGGGCTCGGTCCAGTGAGAGTGGCGAAGATGGCAGGCCATCATCCATGTAGAGGGTGACATCACTGTACGAAGTGGCTGTGCTATCCTCATGCATGCTCAGGCCGCCTCCGCCACCGCTCCGGTCCCGGTCGGCCATACCTCTGCGGAGGGATGGGTGACTGCTGCTGCTCCAGATGCATTCACCAAAGTCGTCCACTACACCGCTGCTGTCCCCGATGCCCTCCTGAGAGTCGTCTCTGGAAGGCCGGCATGTCAGGGCGTCGTCAATGGAATCGGCCAAGGACTTAACCTAAAGCATAAAATATCATGAATGATATCAATTATTAACTTTAAGACTCTACCACAGTGCTTCCCAACCTTGGTCCTGGAGTACTATGGAGCACTTTGGTTTTTTTAATGATGTTTCACCTGTTAATAAAATACTTGCTGAGTTGACTATTTTCAGTTCATTTATTTTTTGTGTTTGATATGATTGCATCAGCAATCACACTATTTTACTTCTTGAGTTTTATTTTTATTATTATTCTTTATATAGCTGGAATTTGGCGCCTCTTTTTATCGACATATTGACATCCATTAGTAAGCGGTGTAGTGCGCGTGTATTCTGATTTTTGATCTGTTGATTGGAGCAGAGTATTGATTGTTAAAAAAAAAAAGATTTTTGTCTCCTCTGTAATGTATGGGGAGAGAGCGGATGGTCGAGTCACTTTCAAAACGTGTGTTAGAAAGAAAGTTTGTGATGTTGCAGCTAAGACAGCTGGAAAGGGGTAAAACATCGAGATACAAACACAGCAGACTCACAAACAGACTTCAAGACACGAAAGCTCAAGTCAGTTATAAAAAAAGACGTGTGTCACTGTTTGTTGTGATTTAATTAAAAATAATCAGCCCGTGAATGTGGCTATGTGTTGAGCCGTCCATAACCATAAATGGCCAGCGAGTAAACACCCCCTCAATAGTTCAACGGTAGGACGCTGGGCACTGAATGAAGAGAATCAGAAGATGGCTGGTTCAAATCCTCATGCAATATCCAATCCATATCCAATGTGTAGGTAATTATTTTTCACAGAAATGTATCTAGTTTATTATTATGATTTACTGACAAGTCAATTTGTTAGCTACGCCTACCTCATATCTGTCCTTTTTTTTTTTTTAGTTTGCAATTACAGACTGTACATCTGTTTCTTTGCATCATTTATTAGCCCTTGTTTACCCTTTCAGTACTGTTTAGGATCCTCACAGGATCATTAGTGAGCAGGTATTATTTGGGTGGTGGATTATTTTCAGCACAGCAAAACTTTATCTGTAAGTTGGTCTAACAGGTTAGATGTGTCTAATAGATTGGAGAGTAATTAAAAAAACTCTGGAAGCTCTGCTGTGTGTGATCTACTGCATAATCACAAACACACACACACGTCACAGCTGTTCTATGAATGAACCGCTACCCAAACAATACCGGCTCACTGGTGGTCCTGTGGGGATCCTGACCACTTGAAGAATGGGGTAAAGGGGGCTAACAAATGTGGACAAACAGGTGGACTACAATCTGTAACAATACTGTATCTACACTGTAAACAGTATTTTAACTTTAAAAAAGTATGTCATCTTGACTGACCGAATGCATATACAAATAAATTGCTAATCAAGAGTTGATTTCAAATTAAATGGGAAATGAAATTGTTGTAAAACATTTTGCCATATATCTAAAGTTAAGTGTATTATTGTAGTCAAAGGGCAACGTCCCACCAGTTACTTGTTTGTAAGAGATTTGAGTGGGTGAAAGAGACTCCCACCTGTTTGGAGAAGGAGTCCTCTAGATGGGTGTAGTCGCCTGGGCGGGCAGGCGGTCCGGGCTCAAGGTCGGGCGAGTGTGGAGGGCCCATCCCTGGGCTGTGGTGGGTCTGAGGCTGTGCCTGAGGCTGTCGATCATCAAAAGAGTACTGCATGCGCATGTTGGACAGGATGATGCGTCGTGTCATGCGGCTCTCAGAGGCTGAGCTTCGCAGACGCTCAAAGTTCTTGTTCATGCGATACTGGCGGAAGGCGGTCTGGATGGTACGCGCCGCTCGTCTGCTCAGGAAGTAGCCACCATACTTTCGCTCCAGCATTTCCACCTGGAAAGGCCCAGTTCAGGTCAGTTTGTTGTTTCTTTTCATTAGATGAAAAAACTTTTGACCAGTAGTGTACATAATGAGTGTCTCAAGAGCAATTATTGCAGATGGTGTTGCCTAGTAGGTAATATCACTGCCCTCCAAGCAAGAGAATGGGGTTTGATTTTGCCCAGCCAGTAAATACACCACAATCAATACATCAATAAGAGTCCTTGGGCAAGACTCCTAATGCTACTGGATAAAAGTATGAATGCACGAATATTAAGTTAAACATTGTCTTCTCAGAGCCTTTTTAATATATATATTCTTTTATGGAAAATTCATGTGCTTGTGTTCTTTGTTATATGTACAAAAAGGCCCCTTTATCCTGTTCAAAAAGTCTGTAGAAGAGAACATGCTGTAATAGCCATATACAAATCAGTCAAATCTATATCCAAATCAATCAAATTAAGTACAGAGACAAAAAGCTTGTCCACATGCGCTCAGTTCTATGAGAATTTCATGCACATGTTCAGATATACACTAATTTTTATAAACAATTCATGAACAAATGGAGAGAAAATTTCTTAAAAACAAATTTAGTATGAAATTCAAGTACGTTTTATAAATTAGGCCCTAGGTCTGAGAACCACTTGAATATGTAAAGCTGCAATAAGACAATAAGAAAGTTTTTTTGGGTAACTGCATATTTCCACATTACTTTATATTTTGATGTGTTCTCAAACTTGAAAATAGTTCATATAAAGAACCTTTAATGAGTAGTTTACTCAAACATGTCGTGTGACACAATAAGCTCTGTACCTTCTTGTCCTGCAGGTCTGTGGAGAGCTCATAGCTGTCTGACAGAGCCTTGCACCGCTTGTTCTCTTCCTCCTCCTGCTTGCGTAAGGCCAGGCTTGCTGGCTGGTTGCGGGTGCGCTGGGCCCAGGCGAGGCTGGCTGGGCTTGGGGGGGCCACCACCGGCCCCCGGGAGCCGGGGGGGCCACAGCTGCCGTCGTTGTAGCGATCCAAGCGGTGGGTATAGGGCACCTTACTGCTGTCTGAGAAGGGGCTTGACTCTGAAGCCTGAGTCTCCTCCTCAACACTATTTTTAGAAAGAGAGAGAGAGAGAGAGAGAGAGAGAGAGAGAGAGAGAGAGGGGAAGGAAGAAGTAAACCTTCAAATCAGAAATAACACACTCTAAAAGATAACATGAGATAAAAATCACCAGCTCAAGCAATTCTACAGTGAACGCCGTCATTCCTTTTCCACTGACTTTGCACTTCTAATCGCAGATAACAGTATTAAGCAGAAGACTCCGGAGAGCTCCTATTATTTTGAATGAAAAACACAGAATGCATGAACATCTGATGTTAATTACTTAGATACAGTTGATGTCAAAGACTTTGCAACGCTGGAAGTAACAGCCTACTTCTTACTTTTTTAAAAATCCCTTCCCATAATTTCCAAACATTCTAATGTTAACTTATAAAGATTTCTAGGCAGGTTAATACTGCAACTTCTTTTCTTACGGTCAGTTGGTCTTCTTTATCAGTCTCGTTTTATACCAATTTTTTATGCCTTTTAAAAATATTTATCATTTGCACACTAATAATATATGACAATTTTTGCAATCATTGTCATTTTACTAGTTGTTAGATAATACTATTTATATTCGAACTGTTATCCGCATTTTGTCCTAACTTTTCTCTGGCATCAGTTTCACAAGTGTCTGCAGAACACATTATTCCAGCTTTCTTTAAGAGACCATATACTGTTGAGGTAGCACAGTACACATTGCATGTTATTCATTGTTCCCAGACCAATGTACACACTCAGTGACAAAAAAAGCTAAACACCCAGAAATAATGGTCCGATTTGGATGTCATTCGGTGCACATGCAGACCAGCGATGCGTACATAAATGATTCGATTTTTAAGGAGCTGGCACGTCTAGGCACCAGACACAGAGGATGCCTCGTAGATGCATTAGACCACATTACCAGCACTTAAAAGAGTTTGATAGAGGTCGCATTGTGCGTTTGCATTAGGCTGGGTGGTTATATTGTGCAATTGCCCAGCATGTGGGGCGTACAGATGTCACAGTGGCCCGATGTTGGAACCAATGGGCACGTGAGGGCACCCGTACACGTTGTGAAGGATCCGGTGGCACATGACAGACCACACCAAGGGAGGATCGTCGTATTGTGCCCCAAGCATTACAGAACCCCATGACATCTGCACCTGCCATCCGGACACGGGTATTGGACTCTCTACAAGACCCCATGTCATCCCACACCGTGTCTCAATGACTGGCATCAGCTGGACCCCAGGTTCACCATCCCATGTGTAGGCTGCGTTTGGAGTGGTGCCATCACTGGGAGGCATGGGAAAGGGGAGAGGACCACGGGGAGAGGACCGATCCTGCCAATGTTGTAGAGAGGCACACCAGCGTTACTTCTGGATTTATGGTATGAGGAGCCATAGGGCTTGACTTCTGGTCATCTCTGGTAGTGATTCGGGGGACCCTGACGGCACAGCGCAACGCAAGTGACATCCTGTGTCCCCTCCAGAGACAGCACCCTGGTACAGTCTTTCAATAAGACAATGCCAGTTCATGCACGGCATGTGGTCTATGGACTGCCTTCATCATGTTGAGGTCCTCCCGTAGCCAGCCAGGTCCCCCGATCTTTCCCCAATCGAACATGTGTGGGATCATCTCGGATTTCAACTCGGAACCAGTGGCAGTCTGCAGAATCTTGAGGGCCAGTTACAACAGCTGTGGGCCGACTTGCCACAGGAGAGGATATAACAGCTGTTTGACTCCCTTCCACACCGTATCTCCGCATGTATCCAAGCCCGGGGGGGTGCCACAGCAGTGTGCCCATACTGCCAACTGTGTTGTCCATTTGATCTGATATTGTAATCACTGAGATACTGTCACATGACCTTTCACCACGTGCAGGTTAATTTCATTTCCACCACTCCGTCTGGGTGCTTAACTTTTTTGTCACTGAGTGATATATGATATATATGTATGTAATGAATGCAGATGTACGTGCGAGATCAACAAAAAAAAAAGGCACAGCAAAACACTGAGGAAAAATGAATGAAGTCCAATACTAAAGGGCATAACTAAAACACAAGAAACAAGCACAAAAACAGGGTATCTAACAGGACTATTACAAAAACAAAGTCAACTGGGTGACTACAGGGTGATATACTGATATACAAAGAATCCATCAACACAGACTGAAACCCAGGGGCTATTTATACATTTTATTTATAACACCTGGGCAGGGGAGGAGACAGGAACAAGACACAGGTGAGTAGGACAAACAACAACGGACTCACATGGATAAGGTAAACAAAGGCACATGGAAAATATAAACAACAAAATAGACAAGAAAACAGGGGAAAAAGACACAAGGAGCATACAAAACCCAAGAAACAGCGGAAAACCACAAATATATTTATATATTTTCAGCCCTAGATATCGTGTACATGTATTGAGCCAGACTTCACTATATTTTATTTAGTGCATGTTACCAAATAGCTTATAATTCACTCACTTGCAGAATCCAGCTTCCTGGAGCACATCTCCTGTTCTGCTGGGAAGCATTAGAGAAGTGACTGTGACACACACACACACACACACACACACACACACACACACACACACTCTCTCTCTCTCTCTCTCTCTCTCTGTCTGTCTCTCTTTCTCTCTTTCTCTAAACACAATGCTTGAAAATCACCACCACACCAGTCTTGCCAGCACCTGTTGCCAAGTGTCAGAACTTCCACCAGTATAACTTTGGAGTTCACAAGGTCACACTTCTTTATTCATCGAGAAACAGAAAGCACACGTGCCGTCACTCTTTTACCCCGGAGCCACTGCCCAGTCAGCTTTGTCACAGGAAACACACCAGCATGTGATTAGAATGCATGATGTGACACACGTTTCCAGCGGCACTATCCTGACTTATACCGAAGCCTGAGGCTTTTCCTTGTGTATGCTCTACCAATGCGCTACAGTTTAACTCTAAATTCTGACTGCACAATGTACAGAACAGCAAGTCCCTTATCTCCACATAACAACAGGTAATCACTAAACGCTGACCTGGACTGGCCGGGTGTGCACTAACAGGCACTCATCTCCTGTCACATGCACAGTATTATACAAAGACATACACATGTAACACACTCGCAGCAAGGAACAATAGAGGCTGAAATAATAAACAACGGCCAGGCACATTAACTCACGCACACACCCATACACACAGACACACATACGCTCGCTTGTCCAGTTAATGAGTTTACAGAAGTTTTCTCCCAGCTTTGGTCCCAAGTACACCCTGCAGAGGCTGAAAGGCTCAATAATCCACCAGCACTGCGACGTTGAGGCTTGGGAGCAGTTCAGTCATTATGACGAGAGTCAGGAGGTCAGCAGCACCTGGTCACATGTCCACACTTCACCACCCTCTCTCTCCCTCCCTCTTGCTATTCCAATTCAACTAAGTGCACTAGAGCAGTGTGAAAAAAGTCAAAAGCCAGTGGAACAAGTGACTGAGACCAGTCACCATCCTGTACGCTTTTGCATCTTCTCGTGACCCAGTCTTGCATCTTTATCTTTAGCAGCTGAGAATGAATGGATAGAGATATTCTAGCAACTAGCAACTAATGTTGATAAGATCAAAATGTAACAGCCTGTGGGTACATCGTCACTTGCTCACACGCAACACATCATGGCATTCTCTTGAGGTCATGCTTTAGGTTAACAGTCCCTTCTCTCATATAAAAATGCTCAAAGCCTCAGCTGAATCTCTCTCAGGAAGAACATGCAAACTCCTCACAGAACGGACCTCCTAGACAAATCTATGACATTTCGAACTTTTTACATATGAATGACGCACAATGCATTTTTGGGTAAATGATCTGTTAATCATGTGGATCCACATGCTAGTCAGTTCTGCTAAAATATCCAGTGAAGCCATGGATTACAGATCAGGTGAAATCGAGCAGATGAAAAGTATCTGTAATGTGATGACTTCATTCCCCATCAGATCCATTATAAACCTGCGTTAGCAGCTGTACATGATGTAAAATCGGTGTCAGTGTGTTCAGCAAGAATGTCTGTGGATCTCTTCCTCTGTTAGCACAGGCGAGCAGTTGCTGCACAGACACCATTCATTTTGCCCCACACACTCCCATGGCTGTCTGGTTCATAAATTTTATTCATTTGACTTAATCTATCCGCCGGCAACCAATACAGCGTACATCAGTGTTTCCGTCTTGGGTATTTTCTCGCTCTGCCTCAAACAGAAAAGGCTGAACAACAGATGTTTTACTGAATCAGGACTCGCTCAGTGCTCAACAGCAAATTTACATTCCCTTGCAACCGTCTGAGGTCATGACCTAAAGAATAAGTATAATAACAACCTATGAGTAATAAGACTTTTTCCATTTTTATAATAAATGAAATAGTTTTTTTATATTTAATATTATTATTATATTTATATTTTAATATTTTGGTATATTCAAACCAATTTAAGGTCAAAATGTCTTACTAGTTGGGGTTCCTTTCAAGTGAAAAATATAAATAGAGCACTTACTACCAAGAGCACCCCTACTTTCATTTAAGTTCTAGTAGTCTACTTTGTCCACTACTGATGAAATGCAACTTAAAAGAACATTTATAGTGGACCCTCAGAATAAAGCACTCGTTCATGCAGTTTCAATGCACTGAATTTGTTTTCTTGTTGTGCTGTCCCTTTGTTTGCCCTCTCTGTGGTTTTAAGCCCCGGGTTCACGTGGTTTCCTGTGTTTGTGAGGTGCTGAGGGACAGGACAGAGGCCAGCAGGAAGACGCTGTTCCGTTTGGAAGCTGGGGCGTGTTTTTGGTGAGCCATGCGTAACACACAAGTGAGGTTCGGTCGGAACATTTCCTGACATATAACTTCGTTTGGTGTGAAGTTATTTGGGTGGTGCAGCCGTAACAGGGTGCCAGTTTGCAGCTGAATTAATCGAGCCAGTCTGCTAATGTCCTACTGAGACACCCTGCAGGCTATTTCAGCAAACATTACTCATGAATACTTATTACCGGTGTCTCAATGATGTGAATATCATTTGAACAAGAAATCTTCATGCTGCAGTTGCTTCTGCTGAAATCTTCTATATTGATTCTATCAAGGGCTGCAACCAGCTGTTTCCATTAGCTGGTAAATACCAGTATTTGACCGGTAAAACTCTGCAAAACCCGTAAATTAAAATCCCATCAGACACAAAGGCACTGCATCTGAACAATTCAACAGAGAACAGAGCCACAGTCAGTCTGTGTACCAAAACATTTATAAAGCTCCTGTTCGGCTTGGTTAATTCCTCGTCATTTATGGATACTGATACACTTCCTTGAGTAAAATCTCTTGACATAATGTAAGAATATGTTGATCAGATAATGTTGTTGTCTTAATGTTGTTAAGTGTTTAAGTGTAACTGTTAGATAGACTGGGTTCAGTGATACAGCAAGCACCCAGTTATTCAGTTAATAACTAGAACTGGCTCAAACATCATTTTACAGGCTTCGAATACTCTATGGTATTTCTGAACCACTGCTTGTTCACTGCATTTAGTGTGTAAATTGTTCATATGGATATACTGTCAAATTCATATGTATATTCTGTCAGGTCTACTAAACTCATGTATATATATATATATATATATATATATATAGTAACCAGCTATATGGAAATATGGAACCAGCATTCCATATTTATTTATTCCATATTTATTTCAGCATCTTTGCACTCTGCATTGCACTATGGTGCATACTGGTTATTTATTCTGGCTTAGTATATTCTAAGTACATTCATAGCAACGCAAGCTTGAGTCAAATTACTTGTATGTGTACACATACTTGGCCAATAAAGCTGATTCTGATTCTGAAATTCTCAATTGGAATCCTGTGACTCAAGTACACTTAACCTTGAACGGAATTCTGTGGTTGGAGTGCATTTAACCTCAACTGGAATTCTGTGATTGGATCACATTTAACATTGATGGGAATCCTGTGGCTCAAGCACATTTAACCTCAACCGGAATCCCATTGGCTTGAGCACATTTAACTGCAATTGCTATCTTTATTTTGCAATGGTCACATACAGTAGCTCTGACAGCAACATGATTCAGAATAATAACAATATACTTCATACTCATTTATCATCTCAAAGAATCATTAGTACAGCACTAATTACATCTTTAATTATACACTCCAGTGTTTACCAGAAGGCTATGAATTTTTAGGGTGAGTACATTCAAGCTCCCTTCTGTAAAGGTGAGTGTCAGTGTGTGTGTGTGTGTGTGTGTGTGTGTGTGTGTGTGTATGTGTGCCTTTCTCTTCTTAACCTGTATTAGTCTGCTGTTCCTCCCACACTTCTTGACCACCCGCCCACCTACACATACAGGAGAGGAGAAATCAGGGTTGCTTAGAGACAGTTGCCATGAGACCAGTGTGGGAGCGGAGACAGTCCTTAGAGAGAGAGAATGAGGTTGCTATGGTTACCGAGGTGTCATACAGCGGCTGTGGGTGTTGCGAGAGAAAGCTGAAGGTTGTGAGAATGAATCGTGGTGTTACGGACGAATTCTGCAGCACGGCTCCACAGACATGCAGCCGAATGTGTAGCGCTGCCTCTGTGTTTTTCTTCTGGTAGGTCAGTGGAAGAGGTATTTTACACAGAAAGCTATCCAGCAACTTCTTGGGGCAAAACTACCTTTAAAAATTGCACGATGCTGCATTATGTAATAACTTCTAAAGTGAAAATTCGCTTCAGTTAGCCATAAAACCAAATCCAGCCTCTGGCCCACATTTCAAAGTCCTCTTTTTACTTCAGGGCAACGTCTCATGTGTCTCTGAAGCATCCTCTTTTCAATGCACCTCAGCTTTGAAAAAAGTCAGAAAAATGAACTGTGTTTCAAATGTTTCTCTCCTATTGAAGAACAGCAACTTGTAACCATCAGTGTGGATTCAGAGTCACTTCAGCAGTGTCAAGGGTACTGCAGGTGTGACCTCTGTTCCATTCTGATACAGATAAAGAAATGAAGTACATGTCTGTGAAAGCTTCACTTGAAAAGCTGACACTCTGATGAAACCCCTGGAAAGTTCAGGAGCTCATTTTATAAAAGTGGCTTTGTAACAATATGAATAAAAGTGCAGTTTGCAGGGAACAGGTAACAAGGCTCCTCTGGGCATGCTGTGCACTACTGTTGCCATCATTTGATGAAACAGAGCTAGATCAAAACAAGTTGAAAGTGAACTTTCAGGTCCTTCTGAGATGGTTCATTTGACCCATTTGACCCATGCTTGTAAACAAAGTATTTGTTTCTAGCATGAACTCTGCCAAACTCGTTTCACTGATTTACACATGGTGGCCAACTATGTATGGCAAAATATCATTTCCCAAGCTGTATATTCATAGGAAAATATATATTTAATAATAAGTCAGAAGCTTAGATGACTCTGGTTGAGCTGGCCAACCACTGATAATAACTTTGAATTACTTTGATCTGAATTTACCTCTGAAAACCACTGAGAAATGTTAATAAGCGACTCTTTCTTTATTTTAGCTACAGAGTTACAGACAATTAAAATGTTAACACATCAGAATGCTTCAGAATGTTCTGCAGATTTCTGGTTCCTCTGTAGCACCCTGTCTGTGGAAAACGTGATATGTTAATGAGGGCATATTCTTTTTTAAGAATACTCATCGAAGGGTGAGGAATGAGATGACAGACGTTGCGGTGAAGCAGTGTGGGGTTAAGCACCTGAAGCGGCCTGAGGTTAAGTTCTTTAATCTCAAATACAATCCCCAGGACCTTGGAAAGTGCAGTCCCACTGGCCTTTGGTACGAGGCCCTTTTCCCATTTGTCCCCTCCTGGGGCTGAACCTGCTATACCCCAATGACCCTAAAGCAATCAACTACCAGATGAGGAAAGAGGGTTCAAGGTTGCAGTTACAGAAGGCTCAAACTTCCACAGCCATACAAATAGAACCACATTCAATTACGCTTGGGAGATTGCGAAACTATTTTCTGATTTTGCCCCCTAGCCATGACTCTTTGACAACTGCATGGTGAGGGTGGAGGTGGGTGGGATGGTGAAAGGCAAATTATGCTTTTTGATGCTTTAGAAGAGCGTTACTTTGCATAAAAAAAATGTTATTAATTTTACCTTCTTATTTATGCTTTTAAATGAGACCTAACTGAAACATACATGGTAATGGAAAAAGCACACCTTTTTCGTCTCTTTCAGTAAGACATTCAAAAGAACACAGAGGACAGAAAATTAAGTTGCAGGATTTTCCTACAATGAGTGGCGTCATGACTAGTGCAAGTCACAGTGCAGGGACACAGCATCTATTAAAATCCCATTACCATCAAATGGTTTGAAAATCACTCCATTTTGGAAGCTTGTTGAAGGCCTATTATGCCTATAAACCTAACCTTAAAATAATCATTTTTGGCCACAGCTTTTTTCTTCAGGTAAAAGTGCAGATCTGAAAGATCAGAGAGAGCTGTGAACTGAGATGCTGATCCCCTCTCATGCAATCAGTCAGGTTTGTTAATGGTTAATTAGAAGTGTAATGATGTCTCACAGTGCTTTTATACCTGTACAGCTTGTGAGGTATTTTTTGAATATTCATACAAATTTACATCCTTACAAATTTGAATATCATTTTTACAATCACCCTCTTACTGCCACGAAAAACCTTCACCACAATAATGGACAGATTGCCGTCACATCCCTTTCAAACTTCATGACTGTATGAATGCCTAATTTGTTTCTTCATGTTCCAAAACTGCCTTATGCTCACACTGAGTGTGCTGGGAAGACATTCAGTATGAACATAAGGCAATCTGATGTCCTTATGTCTGAAGTCCACTAGGCTTTTGGCAGACCTCTAACATTAACCACTGGTTTATCTCATGTATGTTTTCTCTGTATGGTCCAAGTGGCTGTTTTCTCCACAACAGTTTCCTTGGCTCACTCACTGAGGATTTTAAATTTCTATAACACTGACTGGTTCCTTGTATGTTATAAATGTTCTAAAAGCCAAAAAATGAAGATGAAAAAAAAAAAAAATCAAATGGCATCTCATACATGCATGGTTAGGAATGAGCTAAAACTAAGATAGGAGTAGAAAATGGTGAGGTAAATATGTTTCAAAACACTCAAAGTATATTTTCTATTTTACTTTCACTTTTGTGTGAGACGTAAAAAAAAAACAAATGACAGTTACACTGGAATATTGTAAGGACCTGCTCAGCAAGCTGCATATTTGTGCAATCGAGGCTTTACTGGAAAGGAAAGTCAAAAGCAGAATAACCATGATTCTTATCTCTATAAGAATGTCCAGAAATGCTTTACTAATATAGTGAGCAGTTCATACACTTTTAAGTTAAAACACAGAACTGAATAATAAACATGCATTAAGAAGTCTTTTTTTCCACCATATGTTTTAAAGCCATAATGAAAAGTTCATAACCGTCCATAACCACTCAGGAATATAAATGTAAAGTCAAACAGCCAGACGGGACCAGCCAAACAGCCAAACATCAACATGTCAACAAGACCACATTACAAGCAGTCATAGCAGCCACTGGAATGGCATATCAAAGTGTTGTCTTACTTTTTGTGCCAAGCTATGCAAGACAAAGCAGGGTGCCTTTAATTAGGCCCTTTTAAAAGAAGGCTTCACATAGCGTGCTCAGCTCAGTGCTGGGAATATTGTGCAACAAAAGCTCTGTGATGTAGCTCCAAACATGGAGCCCTGAGATAAGGGATTAAGGTAAGGAAGAAGTGAGAGAGATGACAAACAAGGGGATTAAAGGGTAATAGAGGCAGTAATAAAGGACTGAGGAAAGTACTGAATGTCAGATTTGATGGATGGTGTCCAGTTCAATGTCAAATGTTTAGACACACCTGACTGGACAAATGGTTTTCGAAACCTTAAAGACAAGACCTCATGCTTAAATGCTTGAAATTTGTTCTAAGACAAATAGAAATAGACACATTAATTTATTTGTATGAAATTATTTTCAATACAAAAATGAAAAATCGTTTTGACCCGTTCTTCATCAGTCTTGTTGCAAAAGCGTCTTTAGAGGGCTCCTCATAAAGCTGCTTGAAAATATGCCAGAAGCTTGTAAATCTGTGTAAACTCAAATGCGGGCTACTCAGAAGAACCTAAAATAGAAGATATGTTTTGATTTGTTCAACAGTTTATGGTCACTGCATTATTCCATATTTGAAGTCTGCTGTTGTTTTACAATGTGGAAAATAATGAAGATAAACGAATACCTTGCTAAGCATGCCTCTTCTAACTTTTGACAGGTTGCGCTAATAAAGAGCTGAAGTTATTGCTTATCCTTTGGTTCACTGAATCCAAAAGACAGCAAATTATAAAAAGACACTGAGCTCAGCGTCACCTCAGAGGAGAGAACGCCATTAACTGACAGCTGACTCAGTCAAAGAGGAGGAGTGAACTGGTGCTTACTGAAGTGTGTCATGTCACCCGCCAACACGCTGACTGGCACCACCATGAAGCTTCACTCACTATCGGGCTATTAGGGTAAGAGTGTCTTGGGTGTGGAGTCACCTAGGAGCTTGTTCAAAGTGAAGAACCAGAGTCCCTTTAATGACAGGCCTCTGTAAACAAATACCCTTCAACACACTTTCTGACACTTCTGCACAGCAAACAATTCATAAAGTACACATGCATACCATCTACAAAGAAAAATCAAGTAACTACAAAGTCTCAGCTCACACATCTATCCACAACTGTGCTGGTCAGGATCACATGACCAGTAATGGTTCATGACCTACCTGGGATTTGAACCTGAACCTTAGCAGCATGGTTCAACAATCCTAATCTCAAGAGTTTAAACAGCATCATATCTGCTGTTTGATAGGACAGTGTATACACACATGTGACCATGAGGAGAATCAAAGACACACACCCTTAGATGCAGTCTCAAGCTACACCCATTAATTATCACATTCTATACTTGAATGCATACTTTAACCTCTTCTTTGCTCCTCTTTTACTAGCAAATACCGTAGTCAAATAACCAAACATTCACTTAATACATAAGTAAACACACCAAAAGACCAGACGTAGCATCAAATATCATCAGACAACTACAAATTCTGCTGCCACTCAGTTTCCTCACTTTGCCAATAAAACCAGTACTTACAAATGAGAATTTCACTTGTTCACAAATCTGTTTAATACCATTTTAATGAACACTATGGCAATAAGCCCAAATCAATTAATTAAACGCTTTTACCACTGTTAGTATATCACTCCGGTCATATTATAATCTTGTAATGTGTACTATTCTTTTAACTGTGTTAACATTTAATGATGAACGTGACAGTTGAAACAGTCCAAAATGACTCTTTGTATAAAGTTTTTGTCTCTTTTTGTAAAGTTGCCAGAAATAAGAGGTTTACAGTATACAGCGAACAGATCAGTCCATGCTTGTTAAAGAAATCCCAGAATGAACTAGTGCTAACCCTTACCAAAGACATGATAAAACAATGACTAACACAGATGTTCAGGTGTCTATTTTGCGTGTCAGTGATATAAACTTTAAATGTAAGCTAAAGAAGAACTGAAAAATCGCACTGAATAACTTACCCTCTTCCTGAGATTTTCCATTCTGACTGGTCCGGTATGATAACAACCCCACCCTCAAACATGTGTGCACACACACACCTGTTTTTTGCAGTGCACAGTTCAATGGCTAAAATTCCTCACGGGTTTCTGACAGTCCTGAAATGACTCTCTCTGCTTTAGGCATTGCCTGAGGAAGTTCTGTGTGCGTGTGTATGACACACACCTGATGAATGACATCGTAGGGTTAAAAATGAAGTGGTTTCAGAGAGAGAAAGAGAGCGAAAGAGAGAGACAGAGAGAGAGAGAGGAAGACAGATTTTTTCTTTTACTGTGTTCATACTGGAAAGACGATCGTGTGTAAGAGGAGGAGCTGAACTCCCACTGTTCAAGCACCTGCCCACAGCTAGAAAAGTATAATCATTGTAGCTCGTCATTGTTAACAAAGGTGCATGTGTATGAGAGTGGAAAACTTAAAAGAGGAAGACTTTCTTCGGATTACAGCAGCTCTCTCATTTAAAAACGGCTTTATTTTATCTCTGCAGGGTGGAGTCACTTCACTTGCTTATTTGTTTGCCTTTAATGATGCCCCCTACTGTCACAGCATCTCTTTTATGTGAGTTGTGGTTCCTGCAGTGGCCTAGAAATGAAAACCTCATTCTTCTTTGACAGATTTTTGGCAAACCACAAGATCCACTCTGCAGGAATGATGATGAAACCTTCAGTAATAAATCATTCCTTAAATCCAAATGTTTTTGTAACCAGTCATTAAAGGGGAGAAGCAGGGGAGAGGTCAAAAACCAACAGAAAAATATATATTTCACCAAGGTAGCCAATATATTTCCAACACGTAGTAACGTGTACTAAAGTAATTATATGTAATGAAATAATTGTTATCAGTGAATTCTTGACCCACTCGCAATAGGCACATGTTTTCTATAGAATCAAAATAGAATATCCAAATGCGTCTAATGACGACATTCACACAAATAGGGCATGGTATCTGAAATCTCACTGGGTAATGCAGTTCTGAAACTGTTTTCCTTAAAATAGTCTTTTCCCACATTCAGAACCAAAAAATCTTAGCTTCTAGAATACCTGCATTTATGACATTTTTACACATTCATTTCTAACCGTATTCTGAGGGATTTTACAGAAGCATTTTTGCTACATTTAGCACTAAAAATAACAATGACAGTTTTACAATGAAGCACTAAAGATAACAATGACAGTGTTACAGTGACAGTGCATTTCAGTAATCTGTTATGTTAAATCCTTTCTCTGGACTCTGGACCCTCACGAGTAAATAAACATTTTAATTGTAACATCATCCGAAGGTTAGATCATCATAACATCATTCAAAGGTCTCACTTGCACATCTACATGCATTTTTTAACCAAACTTCCAACACAAAGAAAAAATCGCAAAGAAATCAGCCAGTTGGAAAAAAACTCATTATGATAACGTTCCATTACTTATAATCCAGACAATATATTAAATATATTGTTCTTTTATATATATTCACAACATTACTACCTGCCTAATACTGTGTAGGCTCCCCTCATGCCGCCAAAACAGTTCTGTAGAAAACCTTGAAATTCCACAGATCCCACAGATGCTTGATCTGAAATGACTGACATCTTAGGGATTTGGGGGCCAAGTCAACACCTTGAACTCTGTCACTTTCTTCCATTACTCTGTGTTCCAGTTCTGATGCTAACATACCAATTGTAGGCACCTTTAGAGGTGGACAGGAGTCAGCATTGGCACTCTGACCGGTCTGTGGCTATACAGCAAGCTGCGATGCTCTGTGTACTCTGATCCCTTTCTATCATAGGCAGCATAAACCTTTTCAGAAATTTGTGCTACAGTAGCTCTTCTGTGGCACTGGACTACACAGGTTAGTCTTCACCCTCCATGTGTATCAAAGAGACTTAAGCGCCCTTGATCCTGTTGCCAGACATTTTGGAGATGCTCTGGCCCAGTCAGACTGATGCTCTGATCACACGTTTGGTCTTGTCAAAGTTGCCCAAGTCTTTACACCAACACATCAACTTCATGAACTGACTGGTCACCTAATATATCCCACCTAATATATATATATATATATATATATGGAACGGTATGGGCAAAAGCTTATTACTGTAGGTCATTGCATAAACAAACCTTAATCATATTTGTTACTTTGACCTTTTAGTTGCTTTAGAGTCATACACAGAGCCTTGTGAAAATGTTAATTCTTGTGAGGTCTGAGCAGGGGCGTCGTAGTTGGGTGAAAAGTGGGACTAAATTACCAGGGCCCCAAGTGGGGGGAGGGCCCCTGAGGAGTGAAATTTTATTTTCCTTTAAATATAATTTTAAGATCACAATAAATGTTGTTAACT
>JBBPCZ010000017.1:3270995-3282649 GCA_037974445.1 Brycinus macrolepidotus | reverse complement strand
ATTGTCATGGCAGAAAGTGGACAGTACAAGATAAAAGCAGCAAAAAATTGAAAACAATAGAATAAAAACTATACATCCGCAAACTATGTCCTCAAACATTTAGAAAGGGACTCTCTCTCTAGTTTTCTCGTAATAAAAATGGCAAAGAGGAAACACCACACTTTAGTTTCCCATCTTTTATTAACCCCATTTAGAGGTACAGTATCGTGTTTCAATATATCCAACAAAAAATGGGGAAAAATTTTAGAATTCAGCAATTATAGCCTTAACGGTAGAAGATCACAGCTACAACCTTGTACCTTTCCTCTGCAGGACATCGTTTTATCACACTGTAATGTGAATAATCAGATCCACACTGAAATTTTTTTGCGGGGGATTTTTCCCAATTTTCTGCCCAATTTAGTCTTTTTGATGGGCGATCCCACCAACACTCGGAGGGTGAAGTACTACATCCTTCCTCTGAGTCACGTATAGCCAGCCACTGTACCTTTTTAAACTGTCGCTGATGTCGTTGGAGAGTATAACACGATTTGAGAAGAATGCTTACTGCCAATTCTGTTACATCAGCTGTCTTTGCTTGCTAGGATCACACAAGTCACGGGCTGAAAGAGATGCCACCCAGAAAGAGTGACGCCAGTTGTGCTCTTTCAGACTCCTGGATGGCTGCAGCACTAGTGGGGATCAAGCTCACAATCTCCTGATAATAGGGCCAACGCTTGGACAGTTGTGCCACTTGGGAGCCAGGGTGTAAATTTAGTGCATTTTTACATTTGAAAATAGACTGAGAATTTTATTTTACCATGAGTGCATATGTAAAAACCTAACACTAGGAAGTAAACACTGCCATTTACTTCCTAATGTTTGTATCTTATCCAAGCCAGGTGGCATTTGAGTGGTCTACCCAGCCTATTCAATGATAGGGGAAACACTGCACCCTGATTCATGACTGATGCAGAGCTAGGGCTACATAGGTTGCAGGTACAGTTTATTCATAATTCAATTTGATATTATAGAGTGATTTCTCGATGAGATCAATCCGGCATTAATCGTCTTTTGCATATTTGTATGGTTGCAGACTTTTGACTTAGACTTTGACTTAAATTATAATTATTATCATTATTATTATTATTATTATCATAAGTAGTAATAGTTGTGTGCTGCATCAGTCAATGGATAAATGAAAATAAGAATAAATGGCAGCAGAGTGACACAACATCATGTAAAAGGAGGAAATTAGGAGGCACACATCATTTCCCTTTAGTAGCCCGAAGTAATGAAGAGAAATTTAAGTTTAGGATGCATTCTCCCCATTCAGTGTGGCGATACACAGAGGGGCCTAAATGACACAGTTAATGAGACGGTTCTTCTTTTCCTTCCGTCTCTTCCACTATCTGCTCTGCCCTGGGCGACAGTATCTCACGTCTGAGTTGTGCTAATGTGTGTTCTATTCTCGTGTGTATTTTTTAGACTAGCTGTACTGGAAAGGACTACAATACAGAAATAACTTTTTTTTTACCCTCATAGAAAGTGAGAGAGAAGGAGGAAACATGAGAGAAAGAGAGAGAGCGAGAGACAAAGAGGCAGAAATAGAAGAACAAAAGGTGAAAGTGGTGGCAATCAGAAATGATTGGCACCAATCAAGCAGCAAGCTGTCTCTCACTCACATACACACACACAAACACACTGACAGACTTTCTGAAGGTTAAAAAGAAAGTGGAGGTACTGGTGTTTTTGGTAAATCTAGTCTGTTGCATCTCTCTCTCTCTCTCTCATGCTCTCGCTATTTCTACCTCTCTCTCTCTAGCCATCTTTCTTCCTCTTCTTATACCTTCAGCTCTAGCATGTGGGTGGGTTTCCTCGCATTAACTGCTTGCTTCAGATTCTTCCACAACATTTCTTTTGAGTTAAGGTCAGGGCTTTGTCATTCCAAAACACTGACATTATTCTTCTATAGCCATTATTTAGCAGAACAATTTTTTTTGCTTAAGGATGTTGTCTTGCTGCATGACCCACTTTCTCTGGCGATTCAATCCATGGACAGATGTCCTGACACTTTCCTTTAGAATTCACTGGTATAATTCAGAATTTATTCAGCGATGGCAAGCTCTCTTGGGCCAGATGCAGCAAAATAGGCCCAAACCATGGCACTGTCACCACCATGTTTTACAGATTGGTTAAGGTTCTTACCTATGAATTCTCCAAACATAACACTTCTCATTTAAATGACATTTTCTGGTCTCATTCATCCAAAAAACAGCCTTCTGGCTTGTCCTCTTGCTCATTAGCAAACTGTAGACAGGCAGCAATGTTCTTTTTTGGAGAGCAAAGGCTTTCTCCTCACAACCCTGTCATGCACATCACTGTTGTTCAGCGTTTTCCTGATAATGGACTCTATTAGAATAACCAACTTGAGAGAGGCCTTTAATTGCTTTTAATATCTTTAATATCATTTGTTTGTGCCGTGATACACTTCCATAAACGTGTGACGTTCAGACTTCCTAGCGATTTACATCCTTTTGGCTCACACAGATATGTAATATCATATAGTTTTCCTCAATAAATAAATAACAAAGTATAATATTTTTGTCTCTTTTGTTTATTTGGGTTATCATTTATCATTTTTTAGGACGTCTATGATAATCCGATGGGGTTTCAGGTTATGTTTATGGAGAAATATAGAAAATTCTAAAGGGTTCTCAAACACGTACACACCACTTTCTATCAGTGTCTCTACCACTGTCTCTCTCTATATGTCTCTCTACTCCTCTGTCGTTCTTTCTCTCCCTCTCCACCTCTCTTTTTCTTTCTTCCTCTGTCACATCTCACAGAGCATTGCTCTGTGACATGGTTCTGAAGCGTCTGCTCCCTCCACCACAGTTACAGGTATTACTTTTGCAACAGGATACAACACATGCAGGTAGGGTGGTGAGAAGGAAAATGCAGGAAAACGACAGAAATAGAAGGGCTCGGTCCCTCTAGCAGGATATAACATGCGAAGAGAGGGGAAGAAGTGTACAACTGACCAATCAGTTAAACGCTTGTGGAGTGTGTCACCAAATGAAGCACAAGAGGTACCAAACCAATGAGAATAATGGGTGTTCAACATATAATGAGGAGCATGAAGGAACAGGGTTGGAATAAAGAAGTGCTTTGGGGTGGAGATGCGGTAACAAAACTAGAGAGTTTTAACCAGGAATCAGTCTAAGAAGAGAAAAGAGTAGTCCTACAGAGACTGTTATTCCCCTATATTGTTGAAGTACAGGGGTTTCTTCAGGTATATCTCCAGTCATCCATGTCATCAAACAAATTAGGGAACAAGGGTACAAGTCTTGTTCTTGTTCTCCTCTCATTTTTGGTTTCCCCGCCTGTTTCCCATCTCTGCCTTTGGCTCCTTAGGGTTGTTTGCTCTTTCTGTAGCTCTGCTCTCTTGTATTTCTCAGTCTTGTCTCCTCCTTATATCTTGGTCAGTTATTGATTTTTGGTCTTTTTGGTCTTTCTTAGGCTCCTTGACTCTAGATGTCTCTCATTCCTTCTGAGTTTGTCAAGCCTAGCCTTAGTTCTTTGTATTTTAGAGCTTTAGTACTCTGTCTTGTTGGTCCTGACTTGTCTTCCTTAGGTTCTAAAGTTATTGCTCTGTAATGCTTTGCCTGTTGGCTATCTTTGCTTACACTCTTTTTTAACCTTATCAATTAGCCTTAAAAATAGAAGCAGCATAATCTTCAGCCTAACTATTAGCTTTGTCAAGTCGCCCTATTGTCTTGTCTTTCTGTTGATTAGCCTAGCCTAGACTTTACACCTGTTCTCTTTTAGGCTCAGTGTTAGTGTGTCTGTTTTCTTTGCATTATGCTCTGTTGTTTGATCTTGTTTTATATTTTATAAAACCTAGCTTGCACTTAGATCCACCTGCTTCCTGTCCTGATAACCAGGGAGTCGTGACAACCAGGGTTAGGGAAAATCATTCAGTAGTCATTATTTAGCAACATACAGTCCTCAGCGGTAGGATAGGGAGTGTATTTTAGTAACAAGGACGCAAAAACAGAATGTTTTTATTTAACCTGGCACCACCAGTTGGGTCCTTAGACATGTGAGTATCAACAAATTTTATTTTAGCTGTCTACCACAGCATATTGGAGTTTTTGTGAAGACTTTTAGCTAATTTGAGAGTATTTATATGCAAATCTGGTTAAAGGTGTAGTAATTGCAAACATTTTCATTTTTATTGCCTCAAAAGCAATTTGACAAACATAAGAATTAATTCAATTGTCGTTTTTAAGACTATGATGCAGACTTTTTGTAAAATCAATGACTGCCACAGACAGTACCAGATGCTGGGTTTCTTGCTGGGAGTAAGAGCTGATAATACATCTTTATAGAATTAATCCAGCTTCTTTTATGAGCAGTCACATCTTCAATAAATACTGGTCAAAATATGCCACACAGCATAGTATAATGTGAGTGGTGCCCAGGGGTGCACTGCTGGAAGGGCTCGAGTGACCATCTCAGCATTGGATCATGAGTTTAATAGCCCACAATGCTACAGCCAAAGCACAGTCAGGAATCCAACAGACCATAAGTGGCCTCGCTCTCTCTAGGTCGGCTGAATGGACCTACATATCTCCCCATCACTCAGCATGATGCTAGCTAATGCGGGCATCTGTTAGTTGACATAACACACGTGGCTTTAACGACAGTTAAATGGCACAGTAGCTGTCTGAACGTGTCTCAGAGGAAGCACCGGTTAGACATGCAGTGGCTAGGAGGAGAAGTGACTAGCACCTTCATTAAAACAATGGTGACTGTGTATCATCTGCCTAACACTACTGGGGTACGGTAGTTTTTATTTTAGATTTGGAAAACAGACATTTTATAGCTATAACAAATGTTCATTCTAGTACTGCAGTTAAGAAACTCTGAGTTTGGGGGTGGGGGGAGGGGGGGGAGGGTGTGGTCTAGCGGCCCTCTGGTGGCCCCTTACCTTGGTTGCTCCGGGGGCTTGGAGGTGGGGAGAGAGGTGGGAGGCTTGGGCCTACTCCGCCTGGAGGGGCAGCAGAACTGATGATGACTGTGGCTATTAGTGGTCAGATGGACGTTGAAGAAAGAGGCGGAAGAGAGATGGGTGAGGGTGGAACAGCTAGAGGATGTGTGCATTCTGAGAGAGAAAGAGAGAGAGAGAGACAGAAAGGGGGGAGGTAGGCAGAGTGAGAGAGAGAGATGGGCGACAGGTGAATTGAGGGACAGAAATGGACAGAGAGAAAATTAAAGTCAAGACAACAGAAATAAGCAGATGACAGCTTGACAAAGCAACATATAAAAATAGGCAAAAAGCAGTACAAGCACATAACAAATGTCACAACACTGATGGAACATTGCTTATAATGAGTTAGTACATGTTAAAGTAAGAAAGTAATTCTTTTTACTAAAATCCCATTGATTCCCATTCAAAGATTCAAAACTGCAACTGATGCCTCTTTTGGCAATGGACCTCTGATTATAACCACCACACAGAAGTCACAGAAGTATCGTAACATCATGAGGTGATGGCTAATCTGAATAAAAACAGAGCTGACAGAGAAAAAAACTCTGATGCTGCTCTTGTAGAAGTATGAATATTTCATTTTCTGCTGTACTGGCCTACTGTAATTTAGTTAAGGGAAGAAAAAGAGAGAGAGGGAAAGAGAGAGAGAGAGAGAGAGAGAGAGAGAGAGAACTACATTCTAAACCGATTATAACTGAAAACTCCCACCACTCCACAGTCTTACATAAGCCTATACAGCCTGATCTTTGCACATTGTATAAGTCCTCTTATTACACAAGTGGGTTTTTTTCACTTATTGTTTATTCAGAATTATTCTCGATGGCTCTTTCATGTAAAAAAAAAAAAAAAAATTGTAAAATTTGCCATTCATTCTAATAAAACTCATGCACCACTTTTTCATAACACAAAAACATGAAACAGGTCTGATACATATCAATGTTACAGAACTTCACAGAGTGCCACTGGAATGGTCTTTTGAAGGTAATGCTGGAGTGTGTATGAGTCATTCCATCTGTATCTGCATGTTAGCATTTAGTGCTGTGAATGGGGTTTGATTCACATTAGCATCTAAATGCTCTCAGCTCCTTAGCGGGGCCAGCTGCTGTCAAACACACTGATCCAAACTCTCTCATTTCACCATGGAAACTACACCATACGGTGTTGTTGCAAGTGTTTCTTTTGAGTGAGTGTTACTGAGAAAGACTTGGGCATCGAATCAAGACTTAGCAAGATGAGTTAGCCCATTAGGGAAATCTTCTGAGCATGTATCTATCAAACTATTTTGGACGATACGGACAAAATATATATGTAACAATACTTAAGGGCATTTTAAAAATATGCAATATGTGTCATGATTAAGACTGACCAGAATAACATTTTACAGACTCTGAATATTTGTTGGTATTTCTGAATGACAGCAAACAGTGTTTATTTCCTCATTCACTGGCAGAACTTACCGAACCAATAGGTGAGGTTCTGCATTCCCGGTTTTAGTATTGCTCTCAGCAGACATAAGTAGAACTATACTCGCATATTTGAGATGATTCATCAAACTTATTGTTCCTCTATACCAACCTTTTATCACAAACTTTGCATTTTTCTAGTCGTCTGATAATTTAAAGCACCCACCACACATGATTTCTCAGGCATCTCCTCTTTTGGGTCCAATTTTGTCATTCTGTCGACCCCCACTGTACGATACGGATACTGTCTGATACTGTATGTTCTATAAACCAGCAAATTACTTTAAGGAATGAGATGAAGGGAAAGCAGATGAATGAAATGCTTAAGCAGCATAATTTAAAAGAACAGAAAGAAAAATGGTTTTAGCAGCAACTTGACCAGTTTCATTTTTTCATTGTAAGTGCAGCTGATGAGCAATTAGAAAGTCATGAGCTTCTAAAAGTATTGGCTTTGGTTTAAAGCGGACTAGAGAAAATCCCTACCCTCAGAAAATCAAAGAGCGTACACATAGCCAGTCATTTTGCCAGCTACAACTGTCAAAACCCTTTAAACAATAGAAAGAAAATCTGTGGCTTGAGAACCCGCTGTTTTTTGGAGTGTTCCCTGATTGAAACATTTACTGCTAATAATTTCTGGCGTTTCAATAGCAGACAGAATGAAGTTCAAATAAAACTAGATGCATTTCCATGACAAAACGCGAAGTGTGGTTGCATGATTGGTGTAAAACCAGTGTTTGGAGACACCCAAATATTAGTTTTATGGGCAAAAAAAACGTGTAAAAACTTGCACCGTGGATTCGAAACAGCGATCCTCTGATTCAGTTCCCGGCGTCTTATCACTGAACCACCAAGGGGGTTATAACTCACCTTCTCTTACCAAGCCATTTATAATTAAGGATGGCTGAACACGTAACTGCTTTCACAAACTGATTATTTTTAATTAAACTACAACAAACAGTGACAAATGTCTTTTTTGACCTGAGCTTTAGTGTCTTGAAGTCTGTTTATGAGTCTGCAGTGTGTTTTGCGTTTTGTGTTCCTATGCGGTTTGTCCCTTTCCGGGCGCCTTAGTTGTGACGTCACAGACTCTCTCCGACACACATTTTAAAGGCAACTCGACCGGTCATGCTCTCTCTCCATATATTACAGAGGCAACTCGACCACAAAAATAGATTTTTTAAACAATGAAGACACATGCACTGCACTGGATATTAACAGATGTTTTGATTTTTTGCCAAAATTCAATACGGGCTCTGACATGAAGCAGCACCAAAAAACAGGTGTAATAATAATAATAATAATAATAATAATAATAATATTGTTATTGTTATTATACTTAAGAAGAAGAATAGTGTGATTGCTGATAATCACAGTTCAGACCGGATGTCGCATGCTGAAAATGTGCTGGTCTGACAGCAGGGTACATATCATATAACTTGAAAAAACGTGAGCATTTTGTACTGTGAGTTCTACTGTGTTAATCAGTACATAAAAAAGAGAATAAATCTGTCTCTTGAATGAGATGATAAGCAAGAGCAAGAGAATATTAAATGTTAAATATACCTCTTATCTCTGTCTGAGATTTTGCCTCTTTTTGTATCACCCAGTGGTGTCAACTGGAGCAAGGATAAAAGATCTCTTAAAACTCTGGCTTCTGGCTTTCTAGCCTAAGCAGAGAAGCTCAGAGTTACGGAGGAGGGGTGAGACTGACCTTCTAGAATATAACTGGAAAGCAGGTAAGAGTGCCAGGTTTGCTGTCACTGATGTATTTTGTTGGCCTGGTGAATGATTTCCTGGTGAAGATCTTTTGGCTTTTTTTTTTTTTTTTAGCAAAACAGATGTCAATGTGAAACTGAATACAACTTCTCCAAACTATGTATTCATTGTACAATGACATTCTTGCATGCACTGAAATCCAGGATTTTTTCCACACAAAGCAGAGCACTTTTTTGGGGTCTATTAAAATATTTTGTCTTTTGGTGCTGAAAAGAATATATTGCTGTGAATTGTGGTCTCAAGGTATTTAAAACCTGAAAAAAAGTGTAATATTCTATGCATGGTCCCTCCTGACTTGTGTCTGGATACTTTTGGACATACAGTGTAGTTGTTTACCTTGCTCCCTTTCATGTATCTTTGTTTATATATAGTCTAGTGCTAAAGTACTGTGCAAAGGCCCTCCTTTTGTTTACTTGATTTCCAGTCAAAACTGTCATTAAATATAAGTCATTTTTCAGTATCAAGAAGCCTAAAATGTACAGAAAATCACACAGAAAGTTCAAACAATATCAAATCTATCTGTATTCAATTTGACCACTTTTTACTTTTGTGCCCTATACTGCCACTTTAACTCTTCAGTCCTTCCCATCTTAAAGCTGATTGGTTACAACTGTGTCCTCACAAACAAGCTGCTCCCAAAGCTCTCAGACATTACATTACTCTTCAAAGAGACACCCATTGACACTAGCAGCTACCCAAAACATACCTCAGCTGCCTTCCACATTTCTAAAATGGCTGAAGGGGAGATGTAGATAGTCCACTTGAATTATGAAGAAGAAAGTCAAGGGAAAATAAGTGAAAAAACATAAGTTTCCCAGACTGAATGATCAAATGTATTAAAAGAGAAAATGGGATTCCTAACAACTGTGCAAGACCTGGTAGACCACCAAAATTGTCACAATCAGATAAATAGCACTTAAATCTTTCCTTTTTGAGAGACAGGAGAAAATCCCTTTCTGTCTATCCTTCCACTATGAGGAGATAACTCAACCCTGATGTGGGTCTGGATGCATAACTGCTTAAGAAACTGTTACTGAGAAAAAGGTACAGACAAAAAGAGGAAAATCTACAGTAGAAAAGAAACTGAATGTCTGAAATGTGAGGGAAGGCTTTAAAAGCGAATGAGTGTAAATTTGTAATTTGGCGATGGATTACTAGGGCCATGATCATCACTCTTGTAAGAATGAGTTTTGGGGTGTTTACAAGAAGCGTAAAAAATTCCTTCTGATTTTTAGGCGAAAAACTGAAAGAGAGTCTTCTGAAAAGAAAAAAGCTGTAATAAAGCCAAAGGCTGGACATATGAAGTGTTTAAATTGGTATTTAGTTTTGTGTTTTGGGACAAAACCACTGGTCTAGAGAAAAGCGGGGAGGTGAAACGGGAGCCCACAGGACTGTCATGTGTAGCTGTTGCTAGTGGCTTTAGCCATTGCTTCGAACCCAGCGTCTCGGCGCCAACCGAATGCGGGGCCGTGATGTAAACAAAGATGGTGGCGCCCTGCAACTGCACAAGCCAGTAAGCCGGGATATAAACAATGATGGCAGCGCCCTGCAATTGCATAAGCCGGTTGGCATAAAGATGCTGAAATATAACGGCAAATCAGACTGGGAAGCTTTTCATGCCCAACTTCTAGCCCGAGCAAGCGCTTGGTTGAATTAACAAAAAGCTCTTCAGCTAGCGCTATGTTTGACGGATGACGCGCTGTCTTGTCTGCTGTTTCTGGACCAGAGTGAGAGAGCAGATTACAACGCATTGACTAGTGCATTGGGACGGCGTTTCAGGCAATGCTTTCATGTGGAGCTCCTGTGATCAGAGCTGAATGGTAGACAGAGGCGTATAGCAGAGCTGTTGCGAATGCTGGCTAATGATATTGAAAGTTTGACGAGGCGGGCATATGCACACATGCCATCTGGGATGGAGGCCAGGCGTATGCACACATGCACACTGTGCAAACTGAACTGGCCCACGACCAGTTTATCAAGGCGCTATCTCCCACCAATCTGAGAATCCATACCCAGCTAGCTTTCCCATGCACTCTACCTGAAGCCCTGGAGTATGGCCTGGAGAGGAAGATGATAATTGAGGCCGCACAGCATGGCACGGGTGCAGTACCTTCTGCAATGGTTAAGGCGGTGGAGGAATGTGACACGGATGCTTAAAATCCAGCATGGCTGGAGGAGATGACGGAAATGATTAGGGGATTGGCCCTACCACCCACCAGGCGTCAGCAAACACTGCCTCAAACACAAGCACGTCTCTGCTGGGGCGGTGGTCAAGCCGGACACCTGGAAAGGAATTGTCCTGCATTGGCTGCGATGCTGGGAAACGGTGGGGGGTCACGGTAGGCGGGACGCTGTGTGCCCCCAAATTTACATCCCGTCCATCATTCTAAGGGGTAAGCGAGGTGAATCTAGATAGCGGAGGGGGAGGTCAGGGAATTGTTGTGGTGGAGAAGACTTCAATTTCAGACTTTTGCCACATTCCTGTATGCATAGAGGGGATTCCATATACTGCGCTAGTGGACACAGGGTCAACTGTCACAGTGGTCCATCCCAAGGTGGTGCCAACTGGGATGCCACTGGAAGACACAGCAGTCCACCTTCGTACTGTAACTGGTGAGCTAGCACCAGTGAGGGGGAAGGGACAGTTGAGGATAGTTCTTGGGGGCAAGGACAAGAGACACCCGGTTTGGGTGCATGCATTCTAGGCCTAGACTTTTTGAGAGACCATGGCTGTCTGCTGGATTTAGAGAAGGGTACATTAAGCTTTGGGGAGGTCACATGGTATATATGGGGCAACAGGAATCAAAAACAGATAGCAGGGAGGGGGTGGCTTCAACAGCCAGAGCTGCCCCTGTGGTTCCAGAATGCACCGCAGACATAGAAGCTGCAGATCAGAAAGGTGGTGAAAGGGTGCCTGGTAGGGAGAAGGACAAGATGGCAGTTCTGCGAGAGTTATGGCGGAGGAGTGCCAGTGACTTGGATGTGCAACAGCAGGAACGACTGTGGCAGGTGTTGATGGAATTCCAGGACTGTTTATCTTGTGCCGAGGGAGACCTGGGGAGGACCTGTCTTGTTCAGCACACTATCGGCAGGGAACGCTGCATCCATACGGCAGCGGCCACGGTGCCTCCCTCTGGGAAGACAGGAAGCCCTGAGCAAGCCCTGGAAAAGATGCAACGTGCTGGCATTATAGAGCCTTCAGAAAGCCCATGGGCATCACCAGTCATTCTAGTACCCAAGAAGGGGAGTGAGTGCCATTTTTGTGTGGACTACAGGAGACTGAATGAGGTCACCAAGAAAGATTCTTTTCCACACGTGGATGAGTGCCTGGATCTGGTGGGTGGGTCATCATGGTTTTCTTCTTTGGACTTAAGAAGCGG
>JBBPCZ010000017.1:3252727-3267935 GCA_037974445.1 Brycinus macrolepidotus | reverse complement strand
GGTTTTAAACAGGCAGAGTAGACAACAGGAGGATCTACCCTCCCAGCTATCTCCAATAACAGATCCTGAAAAAACCCTGAAAGAACAGCTGTCATAATCCTCCTTTCTCCAGTGCAGAAGCTGTTCACTATCTAAGCATGACAGGGTGGTGGGTTTAAAAGATGTCCTTAATCGTTACCATTATCCTGTAGCATTACTTTTTAATGTCACTCACTACGATTAAAAAGGGCTCCAATTAGCCGAGAATATCCTGTCAGGAACAGGGCTGTTTCAGCTTTATGCTGCTGCTAATGTATGAGAACTGAATAAAGCCACACTGCAGTCAGTTCAGCAGGGGTGATTCAAGTCTTTCTGTCCGAATTATGGTAAAATGGAGAAGCCAGACAGAATAATAATGATCATAATAGAGTATAACAAGGTATGCAAACCACAAGTGAATCTGAACAATGATTCATTCTTCACAAATGTTTAATGATGATGATTCAACAATAGTGACATACTATTTTAGGAAGGGGTCTCACAAAGGTTTTCTCACACGTTTGCTCATGCAATTTCCCCCCGGTTCCTTTTGTGTGTTTTACGTGTGTGTATGCATGTTACATAACTACTCTATAACGTCATAAAAGAAGGAGGCTTCTAAGTACACTGGCACAGCACATGTGAATATACTGAGGGTACCCTGAATGCTGAATTATAAACAGAGAGAATATGTCCAACCAAAGAGAATAAAAAATCTCCTCGCATCACAATGATGTGTGTAATAACAGTGTAGCGCAGCTACGCGTACTGTGAAGTGTCACATCAAATTATTATAGACATCTGATCAAGCAGCATATTATCTCCCTCTTTCTCTTCCCAAAATCTTGCTTGTGATGCCTGTGACAGGGAGAGAGAGAGAGAGAGAGAGAATGAGAGAGAGGGAGGAAGGGGCTGTGTGTGTGTGAGAGAGGCACTAGGCAAGAGCTCCCAGTGCGGATGGTTATGTAACCCCAACAAAAGCACATAGCTCCACATCTATACAGGCATATTTATTACCTACACACAGCAGACTGCATTTCTGCTTTAATTCTTGGGTAACAGGGTCAGAGGAAGGGCCATGCCTACAGTCAGTCACACGCGCGCACACACACACACACACACACACACACACACACATACACATTGACATTTTTGTGAATTTGCTTTGTCAGGATGTGTGTGTAATCGTGTATAGGTAAGTACAAGTATTATTTCTGCTGGAACAAAAACACTGTATGATCATTTTTGTCCATTTTCATCACCTGGTATCACTTGTATCTACATTCTATCCATTTATCAGCTACACTGACCATGTATATATATGGTCTGTATATGCACTATATATACACCTGTTAGTTTGGTAGCAATTAAACAGTCAGTTCTTGAAGTGGATGTGTTGGTAGCTGAAAAAATGTAATTTTGACAAGGGCTGAAAAGTGATAGCTAGCCACGGATCAGCCAGAGTGTCCATGCACACTTTCAGTGGTCTTGTGGCGTCCATAAAATTTACTTCAAGTGAGAGTTATGATCAAGCATCCAAGTTATTCATCACAAAAACGTATTTTTGTTAAAAAAAGAATGAACATAAAACACAAAATTTTGACTATTACGAAAGAAATATTGTTTTTTAGAGCTGTATTAAGAATAAGTATTCAAGTACTTGTTTGTAAACACCAACAAGTATTCTGCTATTATATTATTACGATTATTATTGTGTTGTATTTTCGTTATCAGTAGGCTGAAATTCACATGAAAATCATCAATGAGCAGATTTTCATTGAGGAACATTTTTTTCAGTATTTTCATTGAGATTTAACACTGACCAATTCAAATAGTTCAAAGGGTCAAAGTAGGAAAATGTGTTGACTACTTTGATACCAATAATATAAAAGATTTACAGACATATCTTTGAAAAGATTTTTTAAATTAGATAAGGCACACCTATCAGGATTTTTTTCTCTTTGTTTTGGTCTCCCATCCCCATAAAACCAGGTTGTTTAGAAAAACATTTATTTACAATTCACTGTACAGCAAGTCCCAGGATATGGATGACCACAAATGAAACTTTTTTTTCTAAAATCAGCTCATTAGGAAATGTGTCTTTAGGCTCAGAACAGTCACATCAATGCCACTGGTGTGAAAGCGGACTCAGCACCCTGTTGTCTGCATAAAAGGGACAAAGGAAGCCCCCCATCCTCTCGCCAAAACTACACTATATGAAAAAGTATTGGGACACACCTCTTAATTATTGAATCCAGGTGGCCCCTTATTTCCAGTGAAAGGCAATCTTAATGCTTCAGCATACAAAGACATTCTGGACAACGCCATGCTTCCAACTTTGCGGACACAGTCTGGAGAAGGCCCTTTTCTATTCCAGCACGACTGTGTCTCAGTGCACAAAGCAAGGTCCATAAAGACATGGTTGGATGAGTTCGGTGTGGAAGAACTTGACTGGGTCGCACAGAGTCCTGACCTGAACCCCATCCAGCAACTTTGGGATGAACTGGAATGAAGACTGCGAGCCAGGCCTTCTCGTCCAACAACAGTGCCTGACCTCAGAAATGTTCTACAGAATGAATGGGCACAATTTCAAATAGAAACCTTCAAAAATCTTGGGGAAAGCCTTCAAGAAGAGTGGAAGCTGTTATAGCTGCAAAGGGGGAACCAACTCCATATTAAAGCCTACGTACTTGAGTGCAATGTCATTAAAGTCCCTGTTGTTGTAATAGTCAGGCGTCACAATACTTTTGTCCATATAGTGTATGTGATATGGTCCCTTCTTGTAAACATACAATTTTTACATGATGACTCTTGCTTAAAGACTCCTGTCTGGTAATACACACACTTGGACTGTTCTTCTTAAGGCTTATAACATCAACTTTTACAAGGTTTGCTGGAAAAATTCTGTCTCAGATTCAGCACTTGCAGTAATCAGGCCTGGGTGTCTCGTGTAACTGATTCCAGTTATCAGCTAAATCTAGTGAATTGGTTGACTGATGGGGGCAAGTATTTGTTCACATGGGAAAAGGTGGTGTTGGACTTTTTTTTTTGTTGGTGTTTTTACTTTTTGTCCTGAAAATGGACAAAAAAAATGGACATGGACTGACTATGTTCAAAACACAATACAAAACATAATTTACAGCACTACTTCAGGGAACAGAATTGATGATGCAAGCAAGCGGTTTTGTTTGCTAATGATACACAGGTTTGTTTATTTCTCTGCGGCAATGATCTGACACACTGCATTTCAGAAGTCTCCGTTTGGTTAATATGTGTACACTTCCCACCCCAACGCACTGTGGGGTTGTAAGTGTGTACAAAATCTTTTGTTTTTGTTAATTATGCTTTCACCAGATGTATCTGTCTAGTTTTGGGAATTGGACTTTAAACTAAAATATTAAGCAAACTTGTATTATACTGTGGTGCAAAAACCAAACCAAATAGTGTATCATGAAAACTGCATGTCATTACACTCCTAATACCCTTAATATCTTTTCCAGTCTCAGCTCACAGCCTAGCTTAGCCCCTAGTTCCTCTTGTCACACTTGGCTGTAATTAAAGACTATCTCTCTCTCCAGCAGAGCTCGCTATTTATATCTCTCGATCCTTCCACACCTCCGTCCTCCCTCCTTTGCTCCAGCCTTCCGCCTCCCTCTGTTTTTGGCATGCGGAAGGGTCATAAAAAATGGTCCAGTATTATGTGTGTGTATGTTTGTATGTGTGTGTGTGTGTGTGTGTGTGTGTGTGTGTGTGAGAGAGAGAGAGAGAGGGAGGGAGAGAGAGAGAGACAGAGTGGGAAAGAGAAAGATAAAAACTGCAACATAAAGCGTGGAGGACACCCACACAGAGAAATTACAGATGTTGTGCAGATAGAATTGGATGGACGTTTAGAGGGCAAATTGAAAGGCCACCAGAGAGAGATTGGGGGGTGTTTGTGTGTCTGTGTACATGTATGCAAATAGTATGTACAGAGTACATACTCCACCACTGGAAGTGCACTTAGTTATATGTAAAAATATAAAAGTGTGTTGTCTGGGATGCACCAGAGCTCCCAAAAGAGGCTACATATAACATGTACATCAACACTAATTCTTGTTTATGTATCATCTTGGTCGAGTCAGAGAGACCCGTTTTAGATCATCATTTAAACACTCATTTTTTGCTAGCTTAGCAGCTACTTGCTCATGTTATCAAGTATGTGCTATGTTTCTTTACATTTACAGCATTTAGCAGACGCTTTTATACAAAGCGACTTCCATTCCCTAACGACAGGGGACAGTCTCCCTTGGAGCAACTTGGGGTTAAGGGTCTTGCTCAAGAACCCAGTGGTGGTTTGCTGAGGGTAGGATTCGAACCCATGACCTCTTGATCCAGACGCAAGTGTCCTACCCACTAGGCCACCACCACCTACACACATATGGGAATATGCAAAAAAAATATGGTGCATGCGCCAACAGGATCAGGTTGTCTTTGGTATTAAAAATAATATTGAATGTTGATTTCAGTGCACTGAAGTTGAAAATGTATATATAGTCCCCTTTAGATAGATAGATAGATAGATAGATAGATAGATAGATAGATAGACAGACAGACAGAGAATCAGAGAAAAAGACAGAGAGAGACTATAAGATGGAGGGAGGATGTATAAAGGTGAAATCTGATTTCCACTGAGTCACAGAATGATAGATGTGTGGAGTGCAGTGCCAGTGTGTGGGTGCATCTACATCTATTATACAGGAAAAAAAGAGCAAGAATAGACAGGGAGGATGGGAGATGAAAAAAAAACAGAAGAGTGGATGAAGGAAGAAAGATAAAAGCATGTGAATGACAAAATAGTGAAAGAGGGAGACAGACATGCAGACAGAAAGAGACAGAATACGCCACTTTAAAGAGAACCAGTCAACTGAGAGTAAGAGCCATTAAAGCAGGCCTGCAGTAAAGAGGCATCTCCATCTCAGCACTAAAGTGATCTCTCATATCATGTATTAATAAAGTCCACTCACTCTGTGGCCAAAGCCCATAGAAAAGATCAACTCTCAGCAGTAACACCAGGCGTGTTTCCCATCAATAATCGTTTTACAATTAGTCACAACTCAGACAATCAATTTTCCTCTCACTACGGGGCATATGCTGCAATTATGAAGCAAGCAAACATAGCAGTAAAGTGCATGTATCATTTGTGGTGGTACAATGCAATATTTTGAGGATGGACGTATTAACTGCAAACACCATTAGAAAGCTTCTTGACTACTCCCACACGGAAGATCTCTCCAGTCAGCTTTGACCTTCCAACAGACACTACAGATTATGTGAGAGAAAACTCTGAGTTACGTAAGATATTTTTGAAAGACTTTCTGAGGCAGAGGTCTTTACTTGAATGGGAGCTATTCCATCAATCCACTAACCAAGTAGTGAAGGTTTATGTGCAAAAGTGAAGAACAGCTTACACAGCATACGGCAACAACTTCACAATGCACTGTTCACTTAAAACTTAAAGGAACCCCTCAGTGTCAGGCTTAACAACATGTTGCAGGCTTATGATACCCAAATCAAGAAGTGGTATGTTTAAAACAAACAGAAACGCATGCTGTTTTGTTTTACACAACTAGCATACTAGATGTTTTTGCCCTACTGAGTCTCCCTGACCCTATTCAACTCCTGACCCACAAAAAAAGCTCCCTGACGGTCCTGAAGTGTGGCACTGCCATATCACAGCACGCATAGCTCCTGCTGCCTGGCAACCCAGCGGCCGCGTACGTGGGTGTAGTGTGCCAGGTGCCAGGCAAAGCGTTCCAGCATGTTTGGAGATAGATGTGGAGAGGAGGAGAATTACCGCAATGAAAGCAGCAGTTCCGTGACCGTTCGGCTTCAGAGTGATTTAGGAGAAATCCACTCATAATGTTGTGACAATGGAACTTATGCACTTCAACCCCGCACCAACTTCCAAACACTATGTTTTCAGAACTTCAGAGGTTAATGTTGCTAAGGTTTGCAATTTTTAGATTTTTAGAAACTTTACTGATGTTTATGGGAAATTCATGCTTCTGAAATACCTGTAATGTGTAATTTCAGCTTTCGACTCACCAAAACATCTTAACTGTTGAGATACATCACCGGTCGAGACTCACTCACTTCTTTCTGCACTTCTCTTTAGTCTAAAGGTGAATGATTTGACTACAGCAGTAATTTTTTTTTTTTCTAAACGTAAAACTATATTGGCATTACACTCCATAGTTTCCATCCAAATGTCTCTTGTTTGCAAATTTGTTTCTAATCTCGCTCTGCAGGATTCATAGACATGCAGTGAGGACAATGTAGAGATTCTTAGAAGAACCCTTAAATTGGTCCTTTGCACTAAGGGAATGTTTTTTATGCCTTTAATTAAAAGGTTCTTCACAAATCTCTTCACAAAAACTTCAGTGGCATCACTCTTTGTAGGGGCATCCCATCTGTTTTGTATGGTTTACAGCTCAATTGCACAGTCTGTAAAGGTCACTATTTTGCATGGTACTTACAAAGACAAGGCATTTTGAAATCTTTCATTAAAAAGTACTTTTTTTCTCAACCAAACCAATCTGTGTAAAATATAATCAGACCTCTGTATAAACTAGTAATGGGAATTGATAAGATTTTATTGTTAGCAATGCCATTATTGATTCGTCTTATCAGTCCAATTCTTTATCAATTCCCTTGTTGGTTCCTGATCTTCTGGGTGGAAAAAGGCCTGAACACAGACTGGACACAGTGAAGAATGTCTGTCTAATAACATTTGAACATTCATTGATTTTCTGTTCCCTCTTAACCCTTAAATAAACAAGTCTTCTTTAGAATTAAAGGTATACCTAGTAACATCTGCAGAAAAATGAGCATGAACATATACCGTATTCATACAGTTTGCATTTAGGTCTGCTTAGTCAAGGAAAAAAGCCTGACTGAGTAGCGCTAATGTTGTTATAACCGGATATTATCCCTCAGTAACAAACGTGCTAATGTGTTTATTCTCAGCTGGGAAGCAGTGGCACTTGGCACATAGAGTGTCAAATGCATGGCATTCCTGGACTTTCAGACCATGTTGCATAAAAAGATATTTCAACATATTGCTGGTGTTTCTACCCTTACTTTGAGTGATCATTTTGCAGGCACTGAAAGCAGCACTGCTTTAGGTTATCTTGTGGAAATTAGGCTGCACTTTGCACCACTTCTTCCTCTCCTGCCATGACTCCTTCTTTCTAAAAGTCTCCTGCAGTGTAGAAACCAAGTTTGATATTATGACACATAAGTCAGAAACTGTCAGAAAAAAATGCAGGCATTAATAAAAGGAATCAATAACCTCGGAGGCCGTTGATACCCATGGAATTTGGTCTGGAATGGGTTCTCGTTTCCCATCTCTAGTTAGAAATGATACTTTATTTGACAGCTTAAATATTGAAAATCACATTGAATCTTGACCTCAAATGCAAAAAATTCAAATTGGACCCAAAAGGTGTATCGTTTCACCCCTGGTTTAGTCCTGCTGCTGTGTTGAACATCAGAGATTGCACATTTGCTAGGTTGAAGATCGCCTTCACCCTACTGCTGCCTGTGCCATGGTGTGTAAAATTCTATTAGCCTTTATACAGCTGCATAAAAGACTGAAGAAACACATTCTAAGAAATGTCATACTTTAATCGACATGACTTTCAGAACACTGTGTCTCTCTGTAACTCATTTGTTGGGGGTTAATGTCAGGAGAAATGCAGAGATTTTAATTGCTACCTGGGGAAAAATGTCTTTGACTGTTGCTGATAATAGTGGCTTGCAGCGGAAATGAATTGTGGTCTAAGCAAACCTGATAAAAACTAAATTAAGCTAGGAGCAACACAACATATTGGTCAGATAAGATACACTATATGGACAAAAGTATTGGGATGCCTGACCAACACCAACAGGGACTTTGATGACATTGCATTCAAATGCATAAACTTTAATATGGAGTTGGTCCCCCCTTTGCAGCTATAACAGCTTGCACTCTTCTTAGAAGGCTCTCCATAAGATTGTGGAGTGTTTATGTGGGAATTTGTGCCCATTAATTTAAGAGGTCAGGCACTGTTGTTGGACAGTCTCCGTTCCAGTTCATTCCAAAGGTGTTGGATGGGGTTGAGGTCAGGGCTCTGTGTGGGTCAGTCAAGTCCTTTCACACCAAACTCATCCAACCATGTCTTTATGGACCTTGCTTTGTGCACTGGGGCACAGTCATGCTGGAATAGAAAAGGTTCTTCCCCAAATTGGGTCCACAAAGTTGGAAGCATGACATTGTTCAAAATGTCATCGTATGCTGAAGCATTAAGATTGTCCTTCACTGGAAGTAAGGGGCCTAGCCCAAAAACTGAAAAACAAGTGTGTCCCAATACTTTTGTCCATATAGTGTGAGTTAAATAAGTTTTAAAAAAGGCTAGCAGTTTTGTGGTGAGATATGCTATGCAGTTTGTTTGTTTTTTGTTTCATTATTTATTTATTGTTGAAATATTTTGTTTTCATTAATGTATTTTCATAGTCATGTTAACTGAGTGGATTGTCAAGTTTATGTGCCACTGTGAAGTTCCAGTAACTGTTCAGGATTTATTTATTTTAATATTTATACCATATAGGATTCATTAAACTCTCAGCTCAGCCGTAAGACCTAAACTTATTGTCTTTTTTCTAAAATTTTATTCTAAAACGTTTTGTTTAAAACAGTGCTAAATAAGCATCTAACACCAAAAATGACCTGCAAGATAAATTCAGGTGGATTTCATAGGATAATCTTTAGAACTCAGAGTGTGTTAGTAAAATCTGATATCAACAAATATAAATGGTGTAAAACAGTCTAAAACTGGTGTTTGTTCTCCTACGCGCATGCCATTTGCTGCTCTTTGGCTCGGTGCACCGCCGCTCGGCCGCTCTCTGGAGCCCCTCCCTCTGCGGGTTTTCCCCACCCACTTGCGGACGTAGACTATCCTGAAAGTTCACCCGGGTTCAAAGATCTTGTGTTTTTTTGTTTGTTTCTAAGACCTAAAATAAAATACATTTTTGCATTTTTACTTTTATGGGCATTTGTGTGTGATGCCATTTTTAAAACCCCAGTAGCAGTTTTTATTATTATTACGTTTTTTTAACTACAATAACTTTAGTTCTATGTGACATAAGAACACCAAACAAAGCTCAGCACGACGTCTGACACCTCGAGCATCAACACGAATTAGAGGAACTTCCATATAAGGAATTATTTTGCCGTATGATGACAATTTACCATTTGTTACACTGCCGGCACAGAGCAGTGGCCCTCGTGTTCTAAGGGTTAACAAAATACAAAGATTCCAAACACTAAATAAGTAAACAAATACCAACATAAACCAATACTCATGTATTTAAATTATTTGGTTCATCTTTAGGATCAAATGCATCTAATTCCCACTTCAAAGAGAATTTCTTTACTTGATTTCCACTTATTTCCAATTGACGTTTCTATCACCAGCTATAACTGCATCTTAATTGGGTTAAAAGGTTTGCAGGTGCTGTTATCACCCTATTATCCTGTTGAATCATAAATCACTGTGCTAGGAAGCAATTGGTTAGAAATCTGGTACATAATAACTGAAAACAAGAGCAAACAAGAAAGCTAAACCGGTCAAAGTAAAATCTGGATAACACCAGATAACCAAAGCTAATCGCATATTCTAAAAACAAACGCTTACTCATCTGTTTGAAAAAAAGAACACCCACTTCTTTCTCCCCTTCTTCATCTCCCCTCTTTCTCTTTTTCACTTGGTTCCTTTTTTTCTCTCTCCCTCTCTCTCCTCCCACCCATGCTTCTCTCCCTTTCTCTGCTGTCTCTCGCCCACTGAGCCACTCTGAGCTCACACGGTTCCCTCGGCAACCGATCTCCTCCACGCACGAGAGGGACATGTATTAAAGAGACTCCGGAGAGAGCTGCTTATGTCTCATCAAAAATTACAGATTCAAGCTCAAGAGGCCAGGAGACACCATCAAACCAAACACAAACAGAGCAGTCCGCTCTCACTCGTGCACATGCAGCAGTTTGTCATAATCACTGCCAATTTAGGCTTTTTCCCACGAGACTAAATTAGTCAAAACTGTCACAGTTTTGTATCTGATTCAGATACACAGATCTACTTGCCCCATAGAGCCTGTAACTGGGTTACTGTGAGGATTCTGTGACACACTGTATTTAAGTGTTTTGTATACAGCACCAGTCAAAAGTTTTGAAACAACTACTTGAATGTATAGGTGGGTGGCACCATAAAGTTTCTTAGTAAGGTGTTGGTCCACTTCCAGCCACCAAAATAGCTTCACTGTGCCTCACACAGATTCTACAAGTGTCTAGGACTGTACTGGAGGAATGTCACAACATTCTGTCAAAAGATATTTCCTCAGTTGGTGTTTCGATGATGGTGGTTTAGAGAGTTGGTGGAGAATCTCCCATAGGTGTTTTTTAATTTTTCAATGTTTTTTTTATTTTTTTTTTTTAAGTAGTTTAATGTCAGTTTAGCCCACTTCAGTTTCAGTTCTAAGTGTGTATTATTAGTTTTAGTGTTAGTTTTAGCTTCTTAAAAGGAAGCATTTTAGTTTAGTCTCTGTTGTAGTTTTGCTTTTATTTTGTCAGAAATGAAGGGATAATTAAAAACTGGACTCCAGTGTTTCCTGCTGATGGATTTTGCAAAGCTAAATTAGGACAACAGCAGACAATCCTTGAAAAATTACAAAATTTAAAGACAGAGGGAATCTTCTATACCATCCTTCATACGCTGAAAATGTGAAAAACGTTGGATGTTTTGACTGTGGTGGAGAGCGCGTCTAACACGTCGGTGGAGAATCACGAAAGGTGTTCACCAAGGTTAAGATCTGGTGATGGTGAACGAGGTTTTCCTAATTTCCATAATCATCAAACCATTCAGTGATCTCTCATGTCCTAGGGGTTGGGCCTTGTTTGTCCCAGAAGAGGCCAGACCCATTAGAATAGAAACTTTAAATCACACCACAAAGGTCATCAGTCAGAATAACTTGATTTGCAGTAACCCTTCAGTCCAAAGGGAAAGTATACTAAAACCATGTCAGCTCAACAAAATGCTCTCCACAGCCTAACAGAGCCACTGAACCCTTCACTGCCAAGCATTCAGGCCTGTGCCATTCTATAAGCATATGCCACATATGCACTCGCCCACTTGTAGGGAAAATCTGGTGACTGTATCACTTTTTAACAGAAAATCTCCATAGACCAGTGCGTCTAGTTTTTATACCATTATATTCCCATTTGTCTTAATAATAAAGGGTTCAGTAGTTAACAATGTTTGAAAGTCACAGTTTGAGGTCACAGAAAAAAACTGTCTGTAAAGTCTTGAAATCGATATTCATGTAATTGCTGTACCGGTTATTGCAGATATTTCAAATACAACTATAAATAAAAACAAAAACTGTCTGCAGTTTAGGCATTTTGGGGGAAAAGATTGTTTTGCTCTTCTCCAACTGGGGTTCATCAACTTGTCTACTGATGTTGTTCATATCAAGAAATGTTCACGATTCTGGCTTGCTCATCCCTGAAGAGGCCACTCCATCACAACATAAAGGTGATCAGTCAGAATAACTTGATTTGCAGTAACCCTTCAGCCTAAGGGGAACGTGTACTCAACTCAGCACAACAAATTGCCTTCCACAGCCTAACAGAGCCACTGAACCCTTCTCTGCCGAGCATTCAGGGTGGTACCATTCTATTTGGTGAATTTGGTGACCGTATCACTTTTCAATAAAAATCTCTGTAGACCAGTGCGTCTAGTTTTTACACCACTGTATTCCCAAATATGCATATATCATTATAATAAGGGGTTATGAATTGAAGTCCTACTATAATATCTCACAAGTGCCCAGCATATGTTTAAGCTCTTCAGGCTTTTTTCAAAAAGCATCCCTGGTGGTTGCTAATGTAATTTCTTAAGAAAATGCTGCCGTGCTGCATCATGGCAAAGGAGGGTACTTGAAATTGAAAATAGAAGATCAGTTTATAAAACAGTGCAAAAAACTCCTCATGAGTGTCTGTATCCAATCTTTCACTAGTATTGTATTGCCGGCTCATATTTATCGAACTGTTCTATGCTGTTGTCATTTTTTGCCTTGCATTGTCTTGGTTATGTTTCCATATGCTTTTATTGTTGTTTTCCCCACATTATCCATGTCTCTGTACGGATTCTCTTCTTGGTCATGTTTCCACGTGCTTTTATTGTTGTTTTCTCCACATTGTCCATGTCTCTGTATGGTTTCTCTTCTTGTTACATTTACCTGTGATTCTGTTGCTGTTGCTCCTTGTCTCCGATCCAGCCCTGCCTCCATGTCAGTGTTTTCACCTGTGTGGAATGTTTGAAAGTCCCTGTTTTAGTGTTTTGTGTGTCTTTGTTCAGGACTTCTGTCATTTTTTCTGTGATTACCAGCAGTTAATGTTTTCAAACATATGCCAGTTCCTTGCATTGACAAGTTTGAAGCAGCATGCTGTTGAAAGCAACACTCAGACTCTACAGTTAAGCATCCTTTAAACCCTTAAAAGGATGAAGGGTTCAAAGTATGAAACACCAGGCAGCGACAACTCTGCTGTTAGATCGTATGACTTACGAATGAAAAATGGATGCAAATAGTCTAAATACCAGTATTCAGAACCGAAGAGACACTATGATAAGGGGTTTCCTGCTGCTTGTCTTGTGGTCTCAGTATCAGAGTCTAGTTACTATGTAGGTAGTTCCTGTTTGTTTCACAAAGTTTGCAAGCAAAAACAAACTATTCGACAGTTTCTTTCATTGAACCGCAGAGCAGGGGACAGACACCAGCCCTTTAGAATCAGAATTTGTCAGGCTTCAAACATCATTTATTCCATTTAAACCATTACAAATAATCTTGAATACTGAAATACTGAGTAATAATTAACACATCTAAACTGTCTATGTTTCTTAACATTTTACAGTATGCTAAACCGCTGGTACATGCCGTGCAATGCATGTATTTTGGAGCCACTGTCCGCAACTCAATGTCATACTGCGTCATGAATGTCATATGCCATTATTAAAAAAATATCCAAAGGTTTACACACATCCTCACAGGGTTTCACTTCCACTAATTAAATGTGGCATTTGCCTAATAGCAAGGCATATCATCTGTTTTGTAACCACATCATTTAGTGTCTACTGATGAGTCATAGGGTGGCTCAGTAGTTAATAATGCTTGAAAGTCACAGTTTGAGGTCACAATGTTTGAGGTCATAAGAAAAAAAAATGTTTGTTTCGAAATTGATATTCATGTAATTGCAGTACCAGTTCTAGCAGACATTTGAAATACAACTACAAATAAAAACAAAAACTATCTGCAATTTAGGCTTTTTAGTGGAAAAGATGGTAACATTTGCTCTTCTCCAACCAGGGTTCAGTCTGCATTTGATTTATCAACTTGCCTATTGTTCATATCAATAAATTCTGTTGATAACAGACTGAATCTGTATACCTGAACAAAAATGAAAAAACATGTAGGACGGTGTTTAGTAGGATTGTAAACTTTTAATTTGACTTTGATCAGTAGAGGTGGGAGTCGATACGGTGTAGTATTGCAATGTTTTACAACACAATAAAGTAAAGTGGCCCCTTATAGTCACGCATGAACACACCACACCATAGCACACAGTGTAAACTTCTTTCTCTGCATTTAACCCATTCACCAAGTGAAGCAAAGCAGTGAGCTGCCACCAACAAGGAACGCCCGGGGAAAAGTGTGGGGGCACGGTACCTTGCTCAAGGGTACCTCAGTGATGACATTAGCAGTGTTGGGATTCAAACCCACAACCTTCTGATTGCAGGGGCAATGCCCTAACCAGCAGGCCACCAGCTTCCCCAATTATATCGATATAGCAGCACCAAGTATCAATATTTATTTATTTAATATTATTTATGTTTAAATTTTATTTAACATGCTTTTATTTTGGTGCATACGTCTCCAATGATAACATTGCTTCTGAAGTCCACAAGATGGCACAAGAACTTTTCTTGAGTCACAACAGAAATCTGCAAGATAGCTGCACAGAAACCTACATGTAATCAAGTTTCGCAGAACTGTATTGTGGTCCAAATACTGTGATAATATTGACGATATAATATGATATGTATGGAGAATATTTAGTTGGTCAGTTATGATTTAGTTCTTTTCAATAATACACCCTCATTAGGACAACATCTAGAAACAAATTTAATTTCCACCACACTGAAGTTGATTTAAGCCCTGCTTCAGTGAGAACATTTCCTTGACGATAAAGCAATGAGGGAAACAATTTATTTTTTTTGTTATAACCCTAGTGTTTTCAGGTCAGTGCTCTGGGGATGGTTTGTATTTGTATATGTGGTATGACTTAGGGCCACTTCAAAATCACATAGTTAAAACTACAAAGTTTAATTCAGAATTAAGTGATTTATAAAAATCCTAGAAAATCCTGCAGGGCTTGACTTTCTTAGATGTGCCATCAGCATGTTTACACTACTTACTCAACTAAAAGGCAGACATATTGGGGAGGTGGGTAAGCTGTTATCTGTGTGATTCCTAATCCATCTCAGATGAGCATCAGCTTTTAAGAGATTTTGGGATTATGATACAAAGGCAATAACTTTGTTTATTGGCTCTTAACACTTAACTGAACACACTGAAAAAACAAAGGCAGGTGGATAGGCCTAACATGAGCATGGATGATCAAACACAGCATTCAAATGGAGCATATATGTACTCGGCTGGCTCATTTTACTTAAATCATAAAATCACTACACAGACTGGCCAAAATCAGAAGTGGTTAGTAACTAATTACATTCATTCATTCACATGTACTCAAGCTGATGCACTGTATTTTAAAATGATAATATTTTTGTTTCTACTCAAATATATCCATGAGATGAAATAAATTTATAGCCTAAACTGCAGAAATGAATTTACTGTTTACTCAGTTATACACTATATGGACAAAGGTATGGGGACACACCTCTTAATTATTGAATTCAGGTGGCCCTTCCAGTGAAGGGCAATCTTAATGCTTCAGCATACCAAGACATTTTAGACAATGCCATGCTTCCAACATTGTGGACACAGTTTGGGGAAGAACCTTTTCTATTCCAGCATGACTGTGCCCCAGTGCACAAAGCAA
>JBBPCZ010000017.1:3229204-3244486 GCA_037974445.1 Brycinus macrolepidotus | reverse complement strand
CCTCACTCCAAGGTATCTCTCCTGCAACCCCCCCCCCCCCCCAATATCTCACTCCAAGGTATCTCTCCAGCCTCATTACTGAGCATAGTTTGGTAGATGACATAGATTTGTTTCTGGGGGGGTTCTATCTCTAGAAATAAAGCCGAATTTAATGTATGGGGTGTCGTAATTTCGAGTGAATGGGCGATGTTTTTTTGCCTCTGACTCTTCGTGTAAGTCTGCATCGTTAGATAGTCGATTCCCAAAAAAAGAATCAAGACTTGCTTGCTTTGAACATGCCATGATTTATTGACAGCTCTCGTAATGCGTGTGTGAATGACTAAATTTTGACTGGTGCAGAAGCTCCACGGACCGGCAGTAACCTTATCACAGACCGGCACCGGTCCGCGGCCCGTAATTTGAAAAACCAGGGCATATACCATGATGTAAAGGTACCATACTGCAGTGGGGTTGGAAAAATAATATATTCTTATATGTTTTGTGGTTCACCCTTGAACTATCCATGAATCAATGTCCAAAACAATGTACATAACCATCTTGAAGCAAAATCAAATTAATTAATGAATTAATAGAATGAATGGTTGGACTTTCTTTTTTTGCACAAACTTTGCCCTCTTGTCACTGGCCCCGATGTATATGTTAGGTTCATCCATCTTAAACACTCAACCCAAGCTGACTACTTTTTAACTAAGGGGTCAAGGTTTGAGGTCAAAGTTTTGCTGAGCCAGAAGCATGTCCAATGGAATTCAGAGACAATGGGATTACAGAAAGCACAGCAGTATTTAACACCCCTGGGCTACAGTAATTAATGTCAGGTCACACTAATTAAACACTCCCACCTCTCAAACACAGAGTGTGCCTCACTGTTCGCCCGAAGTACAGGTGAACACACACAGAGACAGACATGCGCAGTTTACACTGTAAAGGCTGACTCACAGAAGCGCACACACACACACACACACACACACACACACACACACACACACACCTCAGCGTGGTAACATTTTGAGTCAGCCCAGTTTTGCACAGATGATCTCAGAAATAACTTCTCAGGGTGCATAGCCTGTAGGCAACAGCTTTGCACATGCCTACGCCATTCCAGCTACAATACATGAGTGTACCCGATTAGCTGCAATTATGATAAATCAGAGGTGTAGGACGTCTTGGGTAATGAATGACGTAATGAACTCTAGGGTTGGAGCAAAAGACAGGATTAACTGAAATGTGGAGTGTTGTCACTGGCAGTTTAATTAATAATCTGTATTAATAATCTTGTAATCCTCATATTATTCTGGCATCAAGTTGAGCAACCGTTTCTTTTAAATAAAAATATTTAAATATCATATCAGCTTGCTAGCACCGCTAGTCTTATCAGTGCAGTGCTTGAGGTTCTCCCCCAAGTGTGTTACAGAGTCCAAGGGCGTTACATTGTACCATCATTACGTTAGTGTTGTTGGTGTCGCGTGATAGGAGGAGTCCAAGCTGGAATTGAAGATGACTAAGCCGGGTACAAAATCAGGAACAAAAAAGAAAAACTGTCCAGTGCGCTTCATTTTTTCCATGTTCAGATAAACACTGTGAAAACACCTAACAAGGCATGACACAACAGAGCACCATTTATGGAGAGCAGTCTATAGATCAGTATGAAAAAATTCTTCCCTCGTGTGTATGAGTGAAAAATACCACTCGTTTGTCATGTATATGGAACAAATGTCTACAACAGTTGGTTGAATTAAAAATACAAAATACACACAATCATGCCTTTACATAGTCTCTCTTTCTCTCTCACACACACACACACATATGATACTTTTTCAAGGTTGTAAACTCCATGCAGGACAGTAAAGTTTCTGTCCACTTGCCTGACCAAGCAAGTTGGGAATGAACGTGAAAAACAATTCTGTTTAAGTCAGATCAGAGAAAAGCAGAAGGGAGGGGAAGAGAGAGAGCGAGAAGGAGAGAGTGAGACAGAGACAGAGGGAAAGAGAGAGAGAGAGGGAAAGAGAGAGAGGGAGGAAGCAAGAGAATGAAAGACAGAGAGAGAGAGGGAGACAGAGAGAGAGAGAGAAAGAGAGAGAGAGAGAGAGAGAGAGAAAGAGAGAGAAAGAGAGAGAGAGATAGAGAGAGAGAGAGAGAGAGAGAGAGAGAGAGAGAGAGAGAGAGAGAGAGAGAGAGAGAGAGAGAGAGAGAGAGATTTGATGAAGCAGACTGTTGGCATAATGGATGTGCCTGCTGTGGAGCCTGGGTCGCCAGTAGCAGTTAAAAGCACCACGGGTCAATAATTACCACCTTCAGTATTAGCATGACCTTCTGTTGATGAGCTAGACACCACATGATAAACAAAGGGAGAGGAAGAGAGCGAGCAAGAGAAAGAGAGAGGAGTGGAGCATATAGGGGAGCCAGAAAGAAATAGAGGAACAGAGAGAGAGAGAGAGAGGGAGAGTGCAAGAGAGAAAAAGCTGGAGAGACAGGGAAAGATGAAGATGGAAGGGTGGGTGGAGGTTAAGAGGGAGTCACACTAAAAGAAGATGAAGTTAAAATAGAGGAGAGCCGGGCTGGCATGAAGAGGAGGAGGAAAGGAGCGAGGGCAAACAGAAAGAGAGATAGAGAGAGACAGAGAGAGAAAGAGAGGGAGAGAGAGAAACACAGGGAGAGAGAGGGAAAGAGAGAGAGAGACTGAGAGAGAGACAGAGAGACCTCGTCCCAGCATGCTCGACGACAAGCCGTGGGACACACACTGATTCTCCATCTGTTATCAGTGACAGAGAGGCAGAGAGGGACGTTGAGAGGACGAGAGGCACAGGAGGAGGGAGAAAGGGGGACAGAGTTTGATATAGATGTGTATCTAACAAGCATACCGATTCTTGATTCAGTGGAAATCAGATTTTTTGGTCTTTGAATATAATTTTTCAGCATACCGATTTTGTGAAGAATAATATTTATATTAAGCATGCAAAATGTACAGCAGCAGCTCAAAGAACAATATAAACAGAGATTACACAATTTTAAACAAATGTAATGATAAATATCAGGTTGCACAAATCGCTTTTCCACTGCATAGCACCGGCTTAACTCGACTCAACTGTACTCGCCTTTTTCAGGTTTCCATTAAGTAAATCTAGTATCAAGTGGTACTATTTTTGAACCTATTCTGCCATGGTTCCAAACAAGCTGAATACAGACCAAAATGTGACTTAAAAACACTATAGACCACTGACTGGCCAGAGAAATCACTGCTTCATACCGAAAATCAAGAACACCACACCCTTGGTATTCCAGGTAGCAGCAAAGGCGTATTAACTGCAGTGAAAAACGAACAAGGTACCGGGTACCCACATTTCGGTAGAGTCTAGCTGAGTTGGTGTCATGCTCTGAAAAACAGCTTAAGTGTTGGCTGGGATCTTTATGAGATCAAATGTTCAGTCCCTGGTGATGCCACAGCCATTCGTGGCTAGGAGTCCATAAGAGCAGTTGTGATTTTGCTCTCTCTGGGTGGGTAGGAATGCTCAGGGCAAACATTACACTAAAATTTTGACTTTGGCACGACTGTGTGTCCCTGCTGTTAATATTTGCTGTTACACTCAGGAGCTTGCTTAGTGGCAGCAGTGCAGGGCAGAAGAGTTGTGGTTACTGCTTCTGATCTGAAATGCTATCCATTTCGCTGTCATGTAAAATGAACGCCCAGTTATGGCACCGACCATGTCCATTGCAGTCAGGATGCTACCACTGCAGGGCTGTGGTGAGGGTTTCAGCTATTATACAGATTGCAGAGTCAACATACTTCTTATCCAATTTGCATGAATGTCAGTCTGATTTTTAATACAATTTTTGGGAAGTCCTAGCTGTAAGACATGAACGAGGGCAGTACAAGGGACGAAGAAACTTCGTCGTCAACTGTGCACATCGTTCAACCGCAGCGAGCAGAGAAAAAAATCAGTAGAGGTGAAGAAGAAATGCAAGTGAGTAAATCACTTGACTTGAGAAAGTGAAAAACAAGAGGAAGCAGGTGCAGAGGGATTAAAAACAGGTAAGAAGGCTGGGGACGCAAAAAGATACAAAGAGCAAAGCGATGTAGAGAAAAGCACACCGCCAGCATTCGCAAAGCAAAGCAAAGCTTTTAACGGTGGAAAACAGGTCCTAAAATAACCCCACACTATATGGCAGTATACATCATGGCATAGTTTAAAGAGTGAAGGCATAAATGTAGAAAGTGGAAAGAACGTCTGCTTGAAAGGGCAGAGCTCTTTGCTGAAGATCTGTTAATACTGACAAAAGCGAATGCATGTAGCATTCTGCAAATATGACCAACGTGCGACCAACATTGAAACAGATTTTAAGGAACTAGGACTATTACAATTAAAGAATAAAAAAGAAAAACAAGTTCCCAATGAATCGGCTTGATGATTACTTTGCAATTTGAATAATAAACATGGTATCCACATGTAATTATAAAGCAATGTAAACATTCTCCAAGAAGGGGCGGTATTAGCACTCAAATAAATGTAAAGTGCATCACTAGAAGACAGGAAACCCACACCAGCAGGATCATGCAACAATATATATGTGGTTTCAGTGACAAATTTCACATAGGTAATTAAATTGTGTACATAACTGGAAGAAATTGAAAAAATCACTAGATTACTAACTAGAGACGGAATGATCCGATCGAATATCAGTATTGGGTGTCGATGCTGATGTAATTCACTGATCAGATATTGGACTGACCTTACCAGTTCATGTACTGATCCAAATTCTACAATAAATAGTCAAATAAAGAATTAAATAATCTTATTTAACATCACAGAATGGCACGCTTTCCAGACGAAGGGGAGGCAACTGGAAACAGATTCTGAGGCCACTTAGAAACGACCATGAACACGGCAGCAACGTTTATGGTTTGAGCTGCTTTGACTGTTCCAACCGATCAACCTTGGAAAAAAATAAGGGCTACTTTCAAATCCCAAAAACAGCAGTACACAACATTTAAAAATCTCACAGAGGAACAGTGGCAGACATGGATCACCTTTTCCCTACATTCTGACTTCAGCAATGCTGTTGATTCTTTACAGTTGCTGTTGCTGTATTATCATATAGCCCTATTTGATCTGTCCTGTTCAGATTTAGAAGCCACCACGCATATTGTTGTTTTTAACTAACAGGTTTTTTTATAGTGCATATATTTATTTCTCGGCACATTTCTAGCATTTAATTTCAAATATTCACATTAAACAATTTATGAAGGAGTCAATTTGTCAAGTTGAAATGCTCTTATTACTTTTGATTTGATGTATAGAAATCCACTTACTAGTAGTTGTAACATTCTCCTTGTATTTTCCCTGGTTCTTGGCTTTGGTAAAGTTCTCCTGTCTTTTCCCCTGTTTCTGTGGTTATGTCGCTGTTTATGTTCTCCCTGTTCCATGTGCCTTTGTTTTTGCTTGTAACTCCGGCCTAGTCCTGCCTCCTCCTTTGTCTTTTCACCTGTTTGTCTTTAGCCCTGACTTTCCCAGCTGCTACCTGTTCATCCTGTGTATAAGTATCCCTGTCTTTCAGTCTCTGTTTTTTGGTTCTCCGTGTTTGACCCTGTGTTTCTCTGCTTAGTTTTTGTTCTGTTTTGTTCGGGATACCTTGTTTTGCCCCTGTTTGATCTTGGTTTGTCTCCTGGACGATTGTTCTGTTCCTTGTTCTGTTTCCTGGTCTGTTCCATTTTGTTCTTGTTAACCGTACTCCATTCTAGTTAGTCTGTTCAACCCTGTTTAACCCTGTTCTCTTTGTTTTGGCCCTGTCTTGTACTGTTCTGCCCTGTTCTGTTTTAGTCCATCCTGTTCATCTGTGTTCAGCCTTGGTTTGCTCTTGTTAATCTCTGTTCCGTTTTCTGCTTTGTTTTGTTTTACTTTACTCTTAGTTATTCCTTGTGTTAGTTCTGTGTTCTGTTTATTTCTTAGCACTCTGTTTTCCATTTTCAGTAAATAAACCCCTGTTCGTGTTTACATCTTGTTCCTTTCCTATATCAAATGATTACAGTAGTTGATAATGCATTGCTGCACACTGCAGACCAGAAGTTTGGGCCCACACTTGTATTTAAAAAAAAAATGATATGCTGCTTTTTCAAACTTTTATTACAAGAAAACATTAGAAAAACTTAAAACAATGTAACTGACTGGTTTTGAAGTGTGACAATATACACTGTACGTGCAATTTAATGGATGTGAAAGCTTATGTATGATTTTCATCAAAATAACTATTTCTTGCCCTTATCACTACAGACTACAGATTATTAAAAACCAGTGAGTTACATTCAATCATTCATTCATTTTCTGTAACCGCTTAATCCTTACTAGGGTCGCGGGTACTCGAAGCCTATCCAGGGGCCAACGGGCGCAAGGCAGGGACTCACCCTGGGCGGTGCACCAGCCCACCACAGGTGAGTTACATTTGTTTTTAAATGTTCTGATGTTTTCTTGTAATAAATTTTGAAAAGCAGAGCAACATTTATTTAAAAACCTGTGGGCCTAAACTTCTGGCCTGTAGTGTACACCTGAAGTTTCTCAAAACATTCAAGGAGCTGCCATAGCAATTTGCACCCCTATACCTATTTCTATGTGAAGCCTATTTAAACTACAGTTCAAATAAATTGCCTTGGAATGCATTTAAATGTCATGCATTATATTTATATACTTTTTGTTATTTTAATAAGTGCTGAATGGTTTATTACAATGTTATTTCACCTCACACATGATACCAACAACAATAACAATAATAACAATAATGATAATGATGAGCTCTGGAATCGGTAATGGCAGATATCCAAATTCAGGTATCAGAATTGTATTGAAACAACTAAAAAATGTTGCTGCACAGCTTAAAAATGACACTAAAGCTGGTAGGCAGGAGTGCTGGAAAGAGTTGTTCTGTCTGTTTGCAAACTTTGGGTTTCAAACAACGCAGCTGTATCAGATGGCAAAATTAATGCTCATTTTGCATTAGGATATCACAATATTTACATGAATTGCTACACTCTACCTTATAGTTGGTAATGCCAGATGATAGAGAAGCACAATGTATAGAGTAAAAGTGTTCATATACAGAGAATAGCTTATATGAGATGAGAGGGCTAACAGAAAAGAGAATGGGAATGGATTATATTGGCTAAGAGGTCCAGGCATGGTCCATCTTCAGTCACTGCAGAACTCAATTTAGAGTATCAAATCCAATGGCAACTAGAACATTCTGAAGGCCAGTTATATAAGTTCCTATTAATATTGTTAAGTTCAGTCTAACATTCGGTAAAGAACAACTGAAGACAGTTTCACTTGATGAAATGAAAACATTCACAGGAAAACACAAAAATATTGTTGCAATACGTGGAACTATCCAAGGTGCTGAACATACAAACCATAACATGTGACAGATGACTATAAAGGCCAATCCAAATCCAAACGGACTTTATTGTGCGATCCCTGCACTACAGACCAGGCTACACAGCCAATGACTGCAGCATTTTACACCTACATAAATAACTAATATGTGCTACTTACTAATGACTAACAAGCCCTCTGGGAGTGCAGGGAAGAGGAGGGGAGGAGAATGCAGGCATTTGTAAGAAGAGAGACACAGAGAGGAGGTGTGAATGTATACTGATCATATTTTCCGTCACTGCTTTCCTAATGCAAAATAGGTAAGTGATAAATATCACACTGTTGGGTAACCTAGCAAAAAAAGCCAAAGTATCTGCAATACAGATTTCTAATAACATCCCTAAAAAACAAGATGCAAAAAGAAAATGTGAGAATATTTTCTTTGCCTTTTTTTGGCTTTCTGCATTATGTGTTGACCTGAAAAAAAGTGCAGATTACAAACACAGTGCGTCATATAGCACAAAAGCCCAAGAGTACAAAAGTTTATGCATCTTTGCAAAACTGGATCATTTTAGATGGCTACCACTTGTGAACAGGAAGTTGGCAATATGATGATATTTTATTGTTATTGTAATAAAAGAGATATTGTCGGTGATTCTGACCATATGTCATTATAAAGAGAGGAAGGCTGGTCCTGTTTAAGTGGATGTAGTGCAGTACAATCCATGGAACTTCAATTAAATCAAGCTCATAGTATTTTGCTGTTTTTGCCATATTGCTCACCTCTAATGAATAGAGCTGTTTTTTTTTGTCCAGGCAATTAAACTAGGACACAAGTGATATGCACATTCTGTGGTATGATTGTCAGTTCTCAATCGTCACCTTTCTTAGATTAAAACAACCAGCAGATACACATAAATAATCTTAAATAATAAAATAATACATAATAAAAATACAACAGCACAGAATTGGGATGAGATTATTCTTTACGGCTTTGGTTTCTGTTAATTACCTCTTACTTTTTCATGTGTTCCCAACCTTAAATAGACCGTTTGTTTTTTAACATGTTAACTTCACTCGCCACTTAATCCTGCGCTGTGATTATATTAAGACAACAAGTGACTCGTGTTGGTGCCTCAGTGAAAAGAGTGGGTAATTATTGGCGAAGATATCGGATAAAGCTTATAGACTTATGTATTTCTTTTATTGAGCAGTGTGCGAAAGATGGAGAGTGAACCAGTGCGAGGTCTTGAGAGACTCTTGAATAGAGACTATGGGTCTGAGCTGCAGCTGGTTGCAATAAGAGAGCAAACATAATTATATAAGACGGGTAGAGACTGCTGCTTACTGTGGCAGGGAGGAAGCCACACGCTGGGCCCGATTTTCTCTAGTTGCCGCTTTCATTACTGCTTGTTGCACCCAAGGACACAAGCAAACATCTGCCAAGAGCTTAACCTTTCAGGATACAATACCAAACCTCATTTTCACCCTCCTCCAATGTTGAAAGGAGGAAGGCTTCTAGCAGAGGAAGAAAATGAAGAAACATTTTTCTGTTTATTAAGGTAAAATGTCGAGAGTTTTGTAGAGAAAAACTCTCTTTCAGATGCTATTTTTTGTCTTGAACAGGTTTTTGCAGATATACACACACACTCACGCATATTAACAGTCTTCCATAGGATACTACATATCCCACTCCCACAGATACATATTATATATCAGTCTCCCCCTTCAAACACTCTCTCTTTCTCTCACATGACCCTGTAGTGCAAACACCCGTACTCATATAATAGCACTCCCACACAGGAAAAGCAGATATTCTCTTAGCGTATTTCAAAGGATTGCTCTTTGCCTCACATATATGTGCACACACACTCACAAGCACAAATGACTGCAGTTACTGTATTGAACAGCCCACACGTTAGCTATACATGGCAGCAAAGTGTACCCACTGAACTCAGAAAAAAACAGGGCAGCAAGCAATAGCTTTCAAATCCTCTAAAACACCAACACACACCGCATTAAGAAAGGGAAAGGGTAGTCCAAGGCAAAGATGGAGTGAAGTTCCAACAGAATTCTTATTCGTGTTTTATTGGCTTTACTTGAGCGTGAACTATTGTTTAATATGTAAAATCTGTACACTTGTATCAATCTGCAATGTCCATTTTGAAAAGAAAAAAAAATCATAAGCAGTACCAACACAGAGCGTGGTAAGGAAATATCAAAGGCAAACACTAAGATGAATATTCATAGCATTCTATTTTTAATTACTGTAGCATGGCAAAAAAATAAATAAAAAGGAAGAATAAGAAAAAGAAAACAAAATCAGAGTGTGTTGTTATTGTTATTGAATGTGGTGTCTGACACGTAACCCTGGCAATCAAGGCCCAATGCAACACTGGCATGTCTGCATTCAAGCTGTGTTCCAGAATTTGGAGAAGGTGCACAGATTCTTTCTCCAGTATGAAACCCACTGTTAAATTCCTTACAAATTAGAGCACAGAACCTAATCCAGCTCCAATTTTCATGACACTCAAATGAAAAAGGGCCACTTACTGCCTCCGTAGAGTAGAAGTGCTGCTGGTTCCGGTGCTATCAGTATGCTCCAGCCGCCCCCTCTCCTTCTCCACAGGGGCTGAACCACATGAGAGACCCCGGGTCAGCCTGGTGTGGGTCCTCCGAGCCGGGCCAGGTACAGTGGACGACGGCACGTTACCGCTGCTGTTGTGGTGGACGCTATTAGCGTTGTGGTTAGTCAAAGATGAGCACTGGTTGGGCTTCGAGTTCTGCTCATGGTTGTGGTTTTGTGATGAGATCTCGAGTCCAGGCTTCCGGTCTAGGCGAAGGTCTTGGTTCTCCTGGTTGACACGGTCTAGCTGCGTCTCAAGCTCCTCAATTCGACGCCGTTGCGTCTCGAGAAGCTTGGCCTGGTTCTCAATGATGTTGTTGAGCTCCAAGAGATACTCCACAGCCCGACTTGGGCTGTCTGGGTTGGACTCCATGGCACTATGGCGGACACTAAAGTGACCCCTGTAACCTTTAGTCTCCCCCCCCCCCACCTGACCAAATCAGTGGGGGGGAGACAAATGGAGGGATGGAAAAGATAAGAACAATATGGGAGTTTCGATTCACCCTATAGAGGAATTCTGATCTCAGTGACCGAATGAGAGAAAAAGAACAGTCAGCTAACCACTGTTACAGTTTGGGTCATTCTCAGTACTGGTCCATTACGGCATACTGGGAACAAGGAAAACTGAAATTGGAAAATATTCTTTAGCGGGATTCCAGCTGAAACCAGAGTCAATCTCGGGCCACAGTTCTTTCCATCTTCTCAGACGCAGGGGATGGTCTTTAATTCAGCCATTTGACAAACATGACAATAAAAAGAGGATAAAGTACATCACCAGGCGTCCTTCGGCTTTCTCCACAGAGATCCATTTGAGTCCAAAAACGAGGACACCAGCCGGAATGCTAAAATAAGTTTCGGTTAAAAATAAAGACTTCTTTAATACTCTTTTTCGGGAGCTTAAACAAGCTCAATTAGCAGGAAATCCAATCCACCATTTTGAGGTCTGCGGCTCTGAAAACGACTCCCACATGCTGAGGTGACAACTCAGAAAAGTGGAGGTGGTTAGCAAGTGGGGAAATATTTCTTTATAGCCACTTCAACATTTTACTGAGAAAAAAATCTGCTTCAGATGAACTAGAACCTTAAAAAGTCCCACAAGTAGTGTGATGAGGCTATCATGTAGCTTAGCATACTTGTTTGTGGCAAAATACATATTTTTAAAACCTGTAGTGAAGATAAAACGCTACATTAATGGACACCTATTGAACTCAGAGTTGCAGAGGTGAGTTTTAATAAACATTGTAATAAACAAACAAATAAATAATTCAGTAAACAAGTAGTGAAAGGAGCCCACACTGCTGTTCCCTCCTTCACCCCATGGCTGAGGCTCGCGCTCAAAGGAGCGCGCGCGTTTTCTCTCCCTCGCGCTTCCCGCGGTTTTGAGCCCTCTGGAGATTTCGGCGGGAAGAAATGTGAGAAGTGGAACGAAGCGGCTCTTTGGTTCCTCTTTTTCTTTATAATTCCAGCGTCTACAACGTGTAAAATCTGATTTATGGAAACTATACGGTAAGAAAAAGTGCTAAACGGTCTTTAAAGTTCACAGACTTCAGTCAGACTCCTGGGGGTCCGTCGTTTATGGCTTCTTTCCCTCTCGTTCACCTGCCTCTCAGTCCCAAATCGATGTTTAACCGAAACCCTTCGTCAGAACCGTTTCGTGGCGATGAAGGGGTGAATAAAACAAGTCACTGTGCGTCAACAACAGCCTGTTTCGCGTTGTTATTGTCGTTCTCTCGACACAGCCTACCTAACAGCGACCGCCACTTCTCTTGTGACCGTTTCAGCCGTCGCCAGCCGCCCGGAGTTGTCGGCTGGAGGGAGAAGTCTCAGGTGAACACGCGGGTCCTCCCAGGGCAACTTGCTGAGGAGAGCAGCAGATGGATGGATGTTGGTGAAGGTACCGTAGTGAAAAATCCGCCTGTGATGGACAGCGACGGCTCCTCTCGAGCAGATCTGCAGAACCGTAGGAGTGTAGGAACGGATGTTCTGCCTGCCACTACAGCCCTGTGGGACTGAAAAGAGTCGCCTCTCTCTTTCTCTCTCTCTCGCTCTCTCTCTCTCATTCTATTTCTTTCTCTCTCGCTCTCCCCTCCCTTCTCTTTCTTTTTCTCTATTTCTTTCTTATTTTCTCTTGCTCTCTCTCGCTCTCCTCTCTCTCTCTCTCGCTCACTCTATTTCTTTCTCTCGTTTTCTTTCTCTCTCTCGCTGTCCCCTCCTTTCTTTTTCTATCTTTCTCTCTCTCCCCACTGTTTCTCCTCTCTCTCTCTCTCTCTTTCCTCCACTATCTCTCTTTTTCTCTCGCTGTCTTCTCTCTTTCTCTCTATTTCTTTCTCTCTCTCTTTCTCTCTCTGTCTCTCTCTCTCTCTTTGATAAATGCCTAGGAAGAGTCAATACCACAAGGCAGTTTTATTGTTTTTATTCTCTAGCTATTTTTAGTTAATAAAAGCACAGCATACTCACCCTGTAGACAAATTTGTGTAAACATCCCAGTACTTTCCTACACCTTAAAATAAAATTACTACTGTTTTTTTTTTCTAAATTTTATGCAGAATTCAAGTCTGAGTTGTAAACAAAGTCATTCAGAGTGGTTTGACATGGTTCATTGTAGAGAAACGTACCAACTTGACTTTATCATGGTGGGGACACAAACCTAGCATTGTCTCAATGCAGCTGTTTTAGAATCTGGGTCCAACAACCTTTAGAGAGCAAACAAACACCAAAGAAGCTAGGAGAAAATCCCTAAAGCTGAGGAAAGAAACCTCAGGAGGAACTAAGACTCAAAAGGGAACCTATCTTAGTCTCCCTCGTCTTTTGGTGTCCAAAAATAAAAGAATATGGAGACAACTAATATTAAAAGGCAAAAGTGTACAGACTTTACCACTGATGAGCAGTAGAGTCGAGTTAACAGTAGTAGGCATAGCTAGAGTCTGTAAAAGATAGCAACAGCTTCTGTTGGGAGGTTTTGTGAGATAAGGAGGATGGGCAGCACATGCAGGTGATCCATGGTGGACAAAACTGGCCTGAGGGACAGCTGATCGAGTCCAAGCTGTTCGGGTGGAATGGAGGTGTTTTAGAACGAAGCATGTCACATTAAACCACTGTGAATGGCTTTTTTTTTACATCTTAATGAGTTAATTACACCAAACATTTGAAAAATATGTGGAATTCCCCTTTAAGAAGCATATACTGCACATCTTAAATAAACTGTTTGCAGTGATACTGTACACAAGAGCATCAACTAAACCAGTAGTCTCCCTTCTCCTAGAGATCTGCCTTCTTGCAAAGTTCGACTCCAATGCAAAGCTCTAAAACCATTAACAAAACCTCATCCAGCTGGTCGTGGCACTCTCAGTAAAAACACTGAGTAGTTGGCATAACTACTTGGCAAGGCCAGGGCAATCACATGGGGCCCATGGTGCAGGAGGCCCTGAATCTGAACAATTCTTAACAACATTCCTCACTAGTCAGCTTCCATTAGAACTAAACACACATTCCTGACCCTTCCCTCATATTCATAATGCATTTGATCAAAGGTAATCAAATGGATCCTTCACAACCTGCAACATTTTGTATTTATTATTTAAAAATCTTAAATCGGTAGTTTAGCATAAACTTTTTAGCTTAATGTTATATGCTTTCCTGAAACATAGCACTTTTAATTTACATGATTAAAATGTGTCAAGTGGTCGCTTGTAAACAAAATGTCACACCAATGCAATTCTTACAAAAAATATAGAATAAAAATTGCATTGTTGTGACATTTAATTTGTGTGCAACCACTTGATACAACTTAATCAGGAACCTTTATTATTTTCATTGTAGCAAGAGGAGCGGCGTGCCTTGAGAGCAGTGACTGGAGACATAACAGTAGCGAGTAAACAAGCAAATGACGTATTTTTAAATTTATTGTAAGGAGTGGTGCATTCATTTTTGATGCCCTGGGACCCATAAGATCCTAATTATATCGCTGGCTGGACTGATTATGGGCCGATTAGTAGATCTGGGTTGAAACTAAGGCTTATGGGAAGGTAGTTTCTCCAAGAGGTGGGTTAGCAATAACTGAACTGAATCAATCATTCATTACTGGTACCAGCACATGGATCCATGAATTAGTCAATATTTCTCTAACTCCTTCCCTCTGTTTTCACATTAAGACCTTAATATTCACTGTGTGTGAACCCGATCTTTAACTCCTGATGGATTTAATATGTTGTACATGTGTGTTTGAGATGCAACAGCACACAAACTCCTGCAGAGTGCTATCAGTTATTGTTAGGTATTGAAGGTATTGCTGAACTGATATTCTTCTTTCTTCATATCCCAGTGTTTGCACTGAGGATGGGATGGATGCTCTTCAACAGCTCCCTCCTAAGTCACAGGTTTTTTGGGGTCTTATAAAGGATTTTTTGTAAATTAGTAGATTATTTCTAGATCTTCAGGAGCTCTTCTTCTAAATTACATTTATTTGAGGAATGTCCCTGTTTAATTCCTCATTAGCATTCCTCTTGAGGTACATGTTTCTTAAATTTTTCAGCTTCACCTATTACGCTTCAGCCACTGTTTTTCAAATTTTACTGTATTTTAATTTTCCTTTAAGGTTCTTAATTTCCAGAATTCTTAATCCTAAAATAAAATTGTCTTATTCACACAAGAAACAATCTTGTGTTTGCTGAGATGGGTTGCATGAAGAGGCTTATGTGCATTTTTATACAATACTTTGCTTCCATCTACTGTTCAGGAAGGAAAGTGCCATTTTTAGTAGGGCTTATATAATTGAAACGCAAATTTTCTTCGCTTGTTTCAAGTAAGACAGATTGAGACAGTACAGGAACTAAACTGAATCAACTAATTACAAATATTAACTTATGCAGTCTTCAACACTTTGGTTCCACCCATTCACATCAGAAGGAGTGTTATAAAAGTGATAAGAAGTGTTTCAGCCTTAACTGCTGTTTTAGTGTAGTACAATACAAGACAGTCAATCAAAATAAAGGCACTTTCAGTCTTAGGGCACAGTAACAAAAACAGCATATTTAATTCTAAGGGGTAAAGATGAGTTGGAAAATGGTCATGTAAAATAAACTAGGACCATTTTTGGTATACATAAGTGGATTTCAGGGAGGAATTATTTTTGTATAAGGAAAAAGCATAGCAATTTGCTAATGTTATTGCATTGGAATTGTCACGCCCACCAGTCATGTGACGCGCACTAGGACCCGGAAGTGAAGCGTCACTTCCTATATAAACAAAGGAAGAGCAGGTACTCATCGCTCAGTCATACCTTCTCATGCCCGAGCCGAACCT